>NNCF01130025.1:597415-610411 GCA_002313205.1 Laupala kohalensis
ACTACTACTACTACTACTACTACTACTACTACTACTACTACTACTACTACTACTACTACTACTACTATTATTATTATTATTAGATGCCTTATGACTGCAGATGCAAAAACGCGTTTCGATACTGAATTATGTAGACAGTCAAAAATAAACATGTAAAACACATTAGTTCCATGAAATTCACGATAATAAACAACAGCATATTACATTCAACCATGAATGGCTGGTGACGCGGCGACGTCGTGAAACAAGCAGAAACTGGTCAAATTCTCAGTTGGCGATGGGCTATTAACACGATTAGGGACACCATGGCTGTTGCGACTGAGATGGAATGGTACGCCCCATCCTGAAGGGGAAGCAGCTAAAGTATGGGTCAATGGCTATTGACCTGACTGAAGGATGACAGATTTCCAGACGCTTCCATCTATTTTGCCTCCTTCTCCCAGTGAGTACTATTGCACTTGCACGAAAACATCATGCATCAAACGTATAATCCATCCACTAAGTCCATTCATAATGAACTATGAACAATTATCTCGATGGAGGTATGCGTTTTGCAACTTGTAAATTAGGATAATTAGCATATTTATTTTGGATAAGTGGGGAATATTAGTTAGGGTTGCAATGTTTCTTTAAAATATTTTATTGATATTTTCCTATGTGTTTTATGCGAGTAAGGCATGTGAAGTATTGTAAATTCAGTACTTTGTCGTGCCAAGTTACTGGAGATAATAAACCAGGATGCTTAATACATTTGTGTTCATAAAATATCGCCAATACCTGATCAACTCTGATTAGTGATAGGATCTTCGAGTCCAGTAAATCCCCTAATGGGAGCCCAGAGTCGGTCGTCTATGAGCATATAATAAGGTAAACCGGCACATCTGATTATTGATTAAATTAATGAAAATTAATTGATGATAAATCATTTGTTTTTCTTTAAAACAATTATCATTCACCATCAGAAAATAATCATGATTTAATAATACTTTGGTCACTAAGTAGCCCATTATCATTGAAAATTAATTTATTAAAAATTATGATACATTGCGATTGGCTATTACCAACGAAGGCATAGAATATTAATAAATTAAAAGTTAGGATACGTTACAATATCACAAGTGCGAATTGATAAATATGTTTCAGATTGTCACATTCTTTACGTCAGTGAGATGAAAAGAAAAAGGAAGTGACTTTAGACTGCTTTTCGCGTCGCTGGTTATTTTTTACCGATGCTCCCAATTTCTATATAAACAATCAGATGATTGCGAACAAACAAACTGTAAGTTTCCAATAAATCAAATTCTAAAACTACAGCTCGCGAAATTTGTGAACCATTGTGTCGGGGAGGCGCGAACTGCTCCTAATGCTACAATACCATCGCTTCTTCAATGAGCACAACGGACCAAACTCTGTGTAAATACAGCACAATTGTTTCGTGACCTGTTTGAATACAGAAAACAGTAAATCATTTTTGATTTGTAAGACTTGTACTATGTATTTCAAACTGCACATTATTGGTCTGTCATACAGAGAAAAAAAAAGTCGCACAGACTGAATTTGAATTCCAGAAAATTTCCGATTAGGAAGTTTGACAATATATTGGAATTATAGAGATATTCTAATTATAGGATTTCAAACTACCTAGGTTTCACAGTAATGCGTTCGTAGATGATCTGGTACTGTTTCCAGGGGAATTGAAGAGAAGGGAACAGACTGTATAGCAAATCTGAAAACATTATGTGAATCAAGAGGTGTAGAGAAATGAATTTTAAAAGTAGTAACAAAGACGAAGTATTTAGGAATTATATTAGATAACAAATTACTTTCCACGGAACATTTCAGCAACGCGAGAACGGTTAAAAAATTGTATTACGCTCTAATCCAAGTTGGAATACATAAGTATAATATAGAAAGAATAGACTTCCGAAAAAGAAGGGTGTCTCAATAAGAATAAACAATATAACATAATTCTTGAATAAAACGCATCATTTACTTGAAAAGTAGAAAAATTTTATATTTTAAACTCATCACAATACACTGCAGTTACGGGTAGAATAGAATATCGGACAAATATCCGTCGAAACTTTGTTGCCAAACTATAACTCTTTTTACAAACCTTCTTTTTCAGGACACTTCCTCGCATTTCTCATTCGATTTCCACATTTACGCGTTCAATTTGGTTCCTAAACTAAGGAAATCTTGTCGGTTTGTTTGCATAAACTCGTGACTTGACGTAAACTCACCGGAAAAAGTCACACTATGAAAGTCGCGAGATCATCCTCACAAAATTGTCATCCGCGTTTTGGTTTTTCCTACACGTAATCAGCGATTTCACTCTGTGAGTAATGGTCGGTGGGCTGTAGTCCTTGCGACAGTTGAACCTTGTAAGGGAATGGATGGAGATCCTCTGTCATAATTCACTACATGGTGCTCCACGAAATGTTTAGTTCCTGTCATCGACGTAGAATCGAGGTTTAGAGTCTTTCGGTAACACTGTCACTTATGGAGGCAATATTTTCAGCAGATCGGTCGGTAGGACATCATTATGGTGTTTTAACACCTGCAACTGAAAAACTTTGCTCAAACTACTTAGTTGCTCGTGGCATTGTTAATGAATCGGGTATGTTTTGTCGACAGAAGTGCCTCTAAAAAACTTTTCACGGATTTGTAATAAATTTTGGCGATAACTGCGTTTTGTTCGACAGTTTAAGGCCGGTATTACACGGTCATATTTCTATGTCATATAACTATGATCAAAGATATATGATAAAAAATATGACCGTGTAATGCACAAGCTTTGATCATATATCTATGATTTAGGTTTCATTGAGAGGACATTTGATCTTATCTTTCATCATAGATACGACATAGAAATATGACCGTGTAATACCGGCCTAAGCAATTTATTTTCACTAACCGCAATATCTCTAGATATCAGCTGACCAATAACTGGTGTTGCCAACCGATTAATACGTAAATGATGCGCAGTTTAAATTAAGCGTACTTATTGAGGTATTCTTTATATAGAGGGACACTTTTACCAATAGCTACAAATGGATTGTCTGAATGAGATTACTAAGTACACAACACGTATGTACAAAATACTTTGGATTCAACGCAAAGGACATGCTTGCAAGAAAGGAGTAGATATGTCATAGATGGCGAAGAAATTCCAAGGCAGAGCAAATACTACAAAAGGGCGATCATGCAGAAATTAGGAAGAAGTTGGCAAATAAGTTGGTATGACAGTTAGAAAGCACTGAAAGTGCCATGTATTTTGAATCCATCACGGACAGATTTTCTCGCCTTAAACATCGTAGAATCGCCTTGAACACAGTACAAACTTGAATAAATATTTTGTAATTAAATTTATTTGATTACTTTTGCTGATATTGGTTTAATTGAATTGAATTGAATTTCATTTCATTTTGTTGTTGTGATTCAACTCAATCGCATTTTATGGAAAGACGGCAAGGACTTTTGTGCCACATGATCTGTAATTGGGAAAAGAAAGAGAAAGGGTGAAAAAACAAACAGTTGTACGGAAGAACTAGCAAATTCTTTTTGAGGATTAACAATTTTGAACGCATAGAAATTTTAATAGAAAATGGATTTATTGTATACATGTATTTATGACAATCAGTTATTGCAATTTTTGTTACGTAAGTCGGTACCAATTCTACGAACTTACGAAAGTTTTGAAACCAAATTTCGTTTGATTCCACCCAATCACATCCAACCTGTTAGGAACCTTTGTATTTTCAGTTGCAGATGGTGCCGATTTGGGAGCTGGTTTGGGAACTCACGTGGAGTGGGTAACAGTGTCCATGAAGGTGCTGGAGTGGAATGGGGTCAATGATGCATCACGTTACGCAGGGTAGAAGGGCATCATAATATTTCAAAGTTCTTCTTGAAATAGTCCCTGGTGTGTTTCGGTGTATGAAAACGACATGCACCTCGCTCGCAGCGTGGACGGTGCTTTTCAATCATCTTCAGTGCTTTTGCTGTTTCACTTCAAGCGCTAAAACTTGGTTGAAAACTTACATATACCTAATGTTTAATATGATATTGGTGAATGAATTCAAAATCGAAACTTCGCACAACGTTTTCAATCTCTTTACATCCAAGTACCTCCTCCTGGAGGAGAGGTTGCATTATGTGGAGGCAGTACCGAGGTCACTAACCCTTCGGCCAGAGCAGAAGATGTCAGGTTAGAGTCCCGGTCCGTCGGTATTTTCTCTTGACTGTAGATGTTGCAACCTCTTCAACTGAATTCCCAAATACGGAAAATTGAAATTTTTAGTAAATAACCACTCAGTCCGAAAATATCTAGATACATTCAAAGTCTCCAAAAGCATTTGTTGTTTATAGAGTTAAAATTTCAAAGAGAAACGCTCATATCTTGCTGAAAAATCGTGAGTTGAACCCAAAAATGTATTTATCAAGTCCTTACATCGGTATTTGGAGTCAAAATGTTTTGTACCATCAATTGTTTACAAAAAATAACATATTCCGATTCAGTGTCCTGGAAATACCGTTACGTTTGCAGTCACTTACGTGTCATTTTATGCCTATCCCGCTCACTTGACCATGTTCTGCATGCTACAAGAATGACTACTTCTAAAAATACTAAAAAGGATACTTCTAAATAGTCGTGAAAATATGAAATTTGGTATGCTCGAAGCTATAGAACTGCAATGTATGACAAAATTCAAAAACATTTCTAGCTTTGAAATACATTTTGGGGGATGAAGATTACCCTATAAGATAACATGGGATTACGATACCAAGCGGACTTACGCTGCGAGGACGGCAAAAATTGTGATTGCTTGCGTTAGAATCAACTCGCGATTTAGCTGACTTACAGTTGTTGAAACGTTCTGTAATTCGACATGTCGGAAGAATAATAATGTCTGACGATAATGATTATTTCCATGATTTGTGTTATTACATTTCCATTCCAACATAACTAATTGAATATTGTAAAATTTTATCAGTCGCATTACTTAAAATATACGTTGCTTACGTTTTGCGTTCTATTGAAGTGTTGAAAAAGTCAAAGGCTATAAATTAAAGAAAAAGAATTGAATTTTATTTTTTGTACGAAACTTTTTTCTCCAAAATGCATGGNTAATTGCTTTAGAACGCTTCTAAGTCTTAGAATATTCGAATATTATAAGTTTGAAGTCTTGCGATTGTGTATTTTCCATTGGAACTTTTCTGTTAGTTTACTTAAAAATCTAATTCAAGTTATCGAACATACGTTCCTTGAAAGTATAAAGAAGTATTCTATGACTTTATATTTGGCAATGTAATTTCAATTTGAAAAAATTTATTATAATTGCCATTGCGTTTTAAAGCTCTATTACTCCTGATACAATTACACGTGTACTACGGATCTAGTGGTGTAGAGGGAAGAAGGTAGCCTCGAGATCAAAAGGCGAAGGTTCGAATCTCGAGCGTTTTTATTAAGTTTTGTCTGCATAACATGTTACGAAACAATGTTACTTTCATTTTAAAAATTACTTTTGCGTTTCTTACATAGTAAAGGAATTTTTAATCAGGATATAATATTAATTCGTAATCTCCGGAATATGATATTGACGTAATGAAATATTTTTGTTTATCACGGTACGTTCATTAGTTTTCACATTAATTTCTAAGGATAACTATAAATATTTAGATGTTTTTAAAATCACAATACTTTCAAAAGATGTTTAAAAAATACACTGAATGATGTTTTCGTAATACTTGATTCATCACTGTTGTTTTAATGAAAAATATAATTTGCACGAATAGGATTGAAATATATTCTGTACATCATAAATGAGTAAGTTTACTCCTGGTATCTTACAAGAAGACTTGCTCAAGTCTCAGGTACGTATTTGTATTTTATTTACATTGCAAAGATGCTTATTATTTACATTGCCAAAGTGGGTTTTTGAATACGTGAGATTCTTAGCAATGTATCATTTTCCTACACATGTTTGACATTACACAATTGTTTTTGAAGTATTGAGATTGAATTTCGTTTTACGATATTTAAAAGTGCAAAAAATAATATAATTATAAATTACATAGTGGTTTCTTTTCAATAAGGCATTTCAATAAGCCAAATCATGTATGCAGCAGGCGGTGAAAGCTTGTATCGATTCATTGATTTATTTAAAACGTTTGTCTACGCTCTTAAAGAATTACACTTTAGGCAAGAAACAATTATAATTATCATCATGTAAAGGAATAGTAGGTCAATTTTATAGTTCTCGACACTGTTCTAATTTAAACGTATTTATTAATGTTTTTAATAAAAGTCAGTATTTCTAATCTCTTACACTACGTCCAATAGTGGATCGTATTTGCATTTCATGTTCATTGCAAAGACATTCAGAGAAAACCCGTGGGTATATTTTCTTTATTTATGTAATTTTTAAGGCTCTTTACGAAACAAAATTTGTGTTCATGTTTCAACGCTTCTCGTGAAATAGTTATTATTTCAGTTATCTTTTATACGTATCATTATAAGTTAGAAGTTGTTTTACTCTTTGTATCTTCTTCATCCAGGTGGCTCATTTGTTTACTCCTTGAATGTCTTGAGCATTACCACTCAAAGAATAAATTATATATATCCTATACAATAATGTTGAGTGTTTATCGAGAATTTGTATCGATTTACAGTTTCATTTCGTAATTCCTGTTTAAGTTTTTTCTTTTTTTAGTATTTCACTACCTAATAACGGGGTGTGAATGTAACACATAACTCGAAATTTGACATTGATATTTTTTGAAAGGACATTGGTTTCCAGCGTCAACAAATTAAGGTGCGTGCGATAAATTCAAGAAAGTGAAAGGACTGTTTTATTAATTGGTAATAATTAAATCAATGTTACCTAGTGCATTCCCGGGGGAGCCTCACCCCTAGGGAACGCGTCCCCAGGTGGCGGATAGGGGATCGCTCGCCGGGCGTCACGCAAATGGCGTCTGGAGGGTAGGAGTGAAATTAAATAGCTCCCGCGGACCAACAGGCCGGAGAAGGATACTCTGATATCAAACCCCTGCATAGAGCTTCTTTAACGTTTTAAAGGCGAGGTCGGTGCAGCGCTGAGCGTTTGGGCTGGAGCGCTCAGAAGGGATGGTGGCGGAAGAACCCACAGGGGTCAACGGCAGCGCCCACAACTTAGTGTAAGATACAGTCTTGGCGTCAGGTGACAACCGGCTGTAAAACCTATAGTCAAAATCTTCCTCCTCGTAAATATGAAAAAAGGCAAAATAAAGAAAACGATAGCAGCTAGGGCGTACCCCAGAAGCGACGACGACGGCGATAAAGATGCGAACTGTGCGAATAAAGAAGATTATGCTAGGGCGTCCCCCGTAAGCGACGGAAAAAATGACAAGAATAGAAATTCGCATACACAGTCTCAAATCAGACTAGCCACGTGGAACCTAGGCACCCTTACCGGAAGAAGTCAAGAGCTGGCGAAAGTTCTTCAGGCCAGGAACATTAACATCTGTTGCCTGCAAGAGACTAAATGGAAAGGGTCAAAGTCACGAGATCTAGGACTTGGATACCAGCTACTGTACCATGGCACTACAAACACGCGTAATGGTGTGGCCATTGTATTAGATTCGAACCTCAAACAGCGTATTATTAACATCGACAGAAAGAGTGACCGATTGATAGCAGTAAAACTAGCCATGGATAACCAACCACCTCTAAATATAATATCAGCGTACGCACCGCAAACAGGTTGTGCGGATAGCGAAAAAGAAGCGTTTTGGGATGAGTTCGATGATCTTGTTAACTCGATAGCTTCTGAGGAAATAAAATACATCGGAGGGGACCTGAATGGTCATGTGGGTGATCGTAATGCCACATTCAGGACCGTACATGGGGAATCTGGCTACGGCATACTTAATAAAGACGGGGAGCGGATATTGGAGTTTTGTACAAGACATAATCTGGCAATAGTCAACACTTTTTTTAAAAAGAAAATGGAACATCTTATAACCTATAAAAGTGGAAATAAACAGTCACAAATCGATTTCATTCTCACCGATAGAAAACTTCTCAAAACTATCAAAGATTGTAAGGTGATACCAGGAGAAGCCCTAACCTCACAGCATAGAATTTTAGTAGGGTGTATAAAGCTACCCAAACCAATAAAACTTGTCCTGGACAGAACCCCAAAAATTAAGTGGCATTTGCTGAACACTGCAAAGGGAGTCGAACTGATGAACAAGCTTCGAAAAATGATGACCAAAGATATGCAAAATGAAGAAAACATCACAGCAGAAGACATGTGGGCTGGATTCGAAAAGCTCTGCAGAAAGGAAGCAGAACTAACACTCGGAACATCAAAAGGTGGGCTTAGTAACAATAAAGATCCTACCTGGTGGAATGAGAAAGTTAAAGTCTCATTAAAGAACAAAAAAGAGTGCTTCAAACAGTGGCAGAACTCGAGGTTAGAAGAAGACCACATACAATACAAAACTGCAAAAAAGTTGGCTAAACGTGAAGTAGCACAAACAAGAGCTGATTCTAGGGTAAACTTCTATTCTAGGCTTGAAAACGCAGCAAATGATAAAGACATATTCAAGCTTGCAAAACAACGTCACAAAGCTAGTCTAGACATCAAAATAAACAAGTACATAAAAGACGATACAGGTAATTTGCTGACGGATAACAAGAAAATCAATACCCGATGGTGTCAGTATTATAAACATCTACTCAATGAGGAGTTCCCAAGCAAACCACTGGATAATATCCCAAGAACAGCCGGCCCCACGAATAGCATCTGTGTGGAAGAGGTTCAAGGAGCGCTAAAGAAGATGAAAAACCATAAAGCAGTAGGACCGGATAGTATACCCAGTGATCTATGGAAGCTACTCGGTCCTATTGCCGTAGAGTGGTTGGCGAAGCTCTTCAATGCAATCCTGACTTCCATGAAGATCCCTGAGTCATGGCGCAGCAGCTACCTTGTGCCTTTCTACAAAAACAAGGGTGACGTAAGCGACTGCAGCAACTATAGGGGTATCAAGCTAACATCGCATACACTAAAACTTTGGGAACGTATACTTAATAACCGTCTTAGTCAACTAGTAACCATATCTGACAGTCAATTTGGGTTCGCGCCAGGTAAATCCACTACAGATGCCATTCAGACAATAAGAATCCTCATGGAAAAACATCGAACTAACAGAGAAGACCTTAATCTAGTGTTCATAGATCTGGAAAAAGCCTTCGATAGAGTGCCTCGAAAACTGGTGTGGCAAGCTATGAGAGTACAACAAATACCAGAATACTATATTAAGTTAGTCAAGGATATGTATGATTGCATCAGCACACAAGTTAGAAGCCTAGCCGGACTTAGCGAACCGTTCGAAGTAAAAGTTGGAGTTCATCAGGGCTCGGCGCTTAGTCCGTTCCTTTTTAACCTCACGATGGATTACCTCACTAAAGACATCCAATCTCCACTGCCATACAGCATGCTCTATGCGGATGATGTTGTGCTTGTTGACAAATGTGCGGTTCAACTTCAAGTCACTCTCGAGCAATGGAGACAAGCTCTCGAGAATAATGGTCTCCGCATTAGCCGGAGCAAGACCGAGTATCTCAAGTGCAGTTTCAACGACCGGCTGGAACCGGCTGCTCGAGATATCTGTATCGATGGGCAGCCACTGCATGGGGTCCAACAATTTAAGTACCTTGGGTCAATGTTAACTGCAGACGCCAATATAGATGCAGATGTAGCCCACAGAGTAAATGCAGCGTGGCTGAGATGGAGAGCTCTATCAGGAGTGCTCTGTGACAGCCGAATGCCTATACAGCTTAAGGGTAAAATCTATAAGACGGCTGTGCGACCTACTTTGTTGTACGGTGCAGAGTGTTGGGCGGCCAAGAAAGCTCATGAACAAAAGCTGCATACGAATGAGATGAAAATGTTACGATGGGCAGCAGGGGTGACAAGACTCGATAAGGTTCGTAATGAACATATCAGGGGATCCTTTAAAGTCGCACCCATCGGAGACAAAATGGTCGAGAGTCGTATGCGATGGCTGGGACACGTGATGAGGCGAGATGAAGAGTACGCTGCTAAGAAAGCCCTAGCCATACCAGAGAAGAAGAAGGGTAGAGGGAGGCCACTTGCCACGTGGTGGACAACCGTTACCAAGGACTTGGAACGTGCAGAGCTAGATATAGAGACAACCCAAGACAGAGTCTCTTGGCGCCTAAAAACGAGGAGGGCCGACCCCAAATGATGGGACATACGGCAAGGAAGAAGAATGTTACCTAGTGCAGTTGCAAAATACAAGCAGTAGGCATAATTTATTTCATTGACATATGCATTGGTAACGTTGGTATGCATGTATCATAAATTTAGAAAACAAGTTTGGCATGTTTACGAGAGACAGATCTGAAGAATACATATTTTTATTTGAAAATAATTCAAGATAGTAATTACATACAATTAATCAGGTATATTTCTGTATATTTTATTGCTATGAATTATACGGTGCAGCCAAAACCTATTTTCTGCTTTTAGATTAAGTGTCACCGGATGTACTCCGCGTTTGATCCTCTCCGCGGTGATCAATTTAATGTAGCAAT
This sequence comes from Laupala kohalensis, assembly GCA_002313205.1. NCBI lineage: Eukaryota > Metazoa > Arthropoda > Insecta > Orthoptera > Trigonidiidae > Laupala > Laupala kohalensis. The sequence goes on from NNCF01130025.1 coordinate 608,022, forward strand.
AAGGATTTTTGGTCTAGATGGCTTAGCACGGTCGCAGCCCGTTATTTGGGGGGTCCGGGTGTAATTATTATTTTTTCTAATAAAATTCACAATTTCTGATCCTCTTAAAATAGATCCAATAATGGACCGTATTTGCATTTTATGTTCATTGCCAAGACACTCAGCAAAATACTGCGGGTATATTTTTCTTCATTTAAGTAATTTTTAAGGCTCTTTACGATACAAAATTGAAGTTCATATTTCAACGCTTGTCGCGAAAAGGTAATTATACCAGTCTTATCTCATTTATACGAATCATTGTTAAGTTAGTAGTTGTTTTACTCCTTGTATCTCTTGCATGCAAGTGGTCTATTGTTTACTCCTTGAATGCAGTTGATCTTGAGCATTAGCACGTGTGTTTAATATTTTTTTTAGTATTTATAACCAACCAACAGGGAATGATTGTAACACGAAATCCACATTTATATTTTTTGAAGGGACATTTCCAGGCTTGATAAATTAAGTTGCGTACGATTAATGCAAGAAAGTGAACAGTGTGTTTCATTAATTGGCAATTTTTAAATCTATGTTGCCTAGTGCAGTGGCAAAACAAGTTCTAGACGTAATTTATTTCATAAACATATACATTGGTAACGTTGGTAGGCATTTACCAACAATTTAGAGAAAAATAGTTTGATATGTTTACGAGAGACAGATCTGAGGAATACATTCAATAAATCAGTCATTATTCTGTATATTTTTATTGCTATGAATTACACGGTACAGCAAGAACCTATTTTCAGCTTTAAGTTTAAGTGTCACCTGATGCACTCCGCGTACGATGATCTACGCAGTGAATCAATTTAGTCTAGCAATAAGAAGTTTTGCTCTAGATGCTTTAGCACGGGCGCAGCCCGTTATATTGGGGTCTGGGGGTAAAATCCCCAGCGAGCAAAGCGAGAAACAGTGAATAAGCTGGAACGTGGGAGAAATTATACTATAAATTGAAATAAACTTTCAGTTTCTAAACTCTTACTGCTGCGATAAATGAAATTTTCTTTTAGAAATAATCATAAAATTGGTCATTTATATTTGCCTTAAAAATTTCATTAAATTAAAAAAAATGTTTGTAGAAAAACAACCAGTTGTGCAGTTAATTCTTGGTTATTGATCTCGTTATTCATTATTATTTAGGAGTTGTTGAGTAAAGGTTACGCTATTTATAATGCCGACGTTTCGAAAAATGTATTTTTTCTTCATCAGGGCTGTTCATTCTATATTACTCATCAGACTGCCAACACCGCACCCCACAATTCTATACATCTGACCATCATTACAACTTACTACACTCGATATCGCTAAATACTACAGTAGTTCGTTGAAACCGAGTGTAGTAAGTTGCGATGATGGTGAGATGAATAGAATAGTATGTGTGGTGCGGTGTTGGCAGTCTGATGAGTAATATACGTTATAAAGCCCTGATGAAGAAAAAATACATTTTTCGAAACGTCGGTTTTATAAATAGTGTAACAATATCTTTTGACCTTAACACAATAACTCCTAAATAACGACCAGTTGTGATTCATCGTCAGGGAGATTAGGTGTGAGGCCGAACTACAGACGGGACTCCCGAGACACGGCAGTGTTGCAACATTGCCAAAACCCCAATATTTCAGTCACCAGGAAAGAAAAACTAATCCCACCTCAAAAATAGAATTAATCGGTTCTAATGTTCTTTGAGTGCTAAATTCGATTTTTAATTTTGCCACCTCCTAAAACTTGCGATGATAAAAAATCGAAAAACAGCTTTTACACTAAAAACCTCACAGAGCGGGACACAGTAATCTTCATTGGTGGGCAGAACGATATTAACTTGGATGATCATTTCAACGCGTCTGAACATCTACAAAAACTAAAAATGGCCTCCTTGCACACGAACATAGCGCTCTCTAGCCTGCCTCCACGCTTCAACGTTCCACAAATAAACCACGAAATTAACCTGGCAAACATCTCCCTAAAACATCACCTGGCAGACACAAAAATCACATTTTTTGATTTGCAACCACACCTGACTGCCAAGGACTTTACCCAGCATGGTTTACACCTGAGACCGTCTGGGAAACAGCACTTCGGTTCTCTTCTAGCTTCACATCATCCACCTGCCCCACTACCCACTCCTACACCTCCTCCTGCACCTACCTCATCTCCTCCTTCTGCTCCTACCTCATCACCATCTCATCTTCCTATCTCGACACCCATTTCTTCTCCTTTCCCCGTTCTTTCACCTACTGCTTTCATCTCGCACGTCCTCATCTATTCCTCCTGCCGCCCCCATACACAGTTACAACTTGCGCTCAGGAGTACGATGTGGTACTCGAAGGTGACAATCGCGTTCAGGTGCAGTGTGCGGG
>NNCF01130025.1:618651-678779 GCA_002313205.1 Laupala kohalensis
TGTAAACCTTTATTCAAGGAACGAAATATCTTAGCACTTCCCTGCATTTATATTTATGAAACGGTCTTGTTTGGTAAGACCGAATTACTGAAGTGCCACCCTTGCTTTATACGAAACAATCTCGTTCACGAACACAATACTCGCAATAGTAATAATATTCTTCGGCCTAGAGTGTCAACCACTCTTTGCCAAAACGGACCTTATCATTCGGGAATCGTTCTATATAATTCCCTGCCCAAGAATATAAAAGACATTATGAAATTGAATATCTTCAAATCCGCGGTTAAAAACTACCTCCTGCACCAGTGCTTCTACAATGTAAAAGAATTTATTGATTTTAACAAAAGTTAAATTCGTCTTGTGCTTTATCACGCCATTGCTGTAGTACTTTTTAAACAACTTATAACAATTTCAAAAACTATTTTCTTGCATGATTGTGTTGTCTTATGGCTCATATTAATTTAGTTTTATGTGTACTCAACATTGGCACGTTTGTGTACATAAATTCTGTAGCCCCATCCTGGCCCGGGTTTTTCTCCGGTTTTCCTTCGGGTAGAGGCGGATTTATCATACAGGTTCTCTAGGCTTTGTCTAGGGGCGGGTCTATTGTAACAATAAATCGTGAATTTAGTGTTATTTCAATTTTTAAGCACTATACTCAGAATAATCTATAGTTCGATAATAACTTACATGTAATTTTTTGCTTAAAATTACAAACATATTGACATTCTATTAGTATTATAACTCGCAGCTAACTTTTTATCTTATCTAGGAACTTTTGCTGAAATTTTTGAATCCGCCTCTGCCTTAGGGCCCTTGATCGGAATTGATGGGATGGTCCCTTGCTTGCTTCCGGAGAGTAAATTAGTTTATTGTCCTCCACGTGGTCATACGCAGTTTGTACTGTTTTTTGACAATAAATTTATTATTTAAAAAAATTTATTATTTAGTTTTTAGTTGCACGCTTCTAAAGAAAAGTATTCGTATGCAAAAATAATGAACATTAAAATTTTCTACAAATTAGATTATTCTGGACTTTTTGTTCGACGAATAGATATTGCACTAGAGTGGTGAATTTTGACCAAAATTATGAAGTGGACTCCAAAAAACAGTTTATTTTTGTTGCTTTGTTACAACGCGAAAATTACATACTTTTAGAGAATTATGTCCGACACAAACGTAAACTACATTAAATTTCCTTCAAATATTTCTCATGTACAGTATTCTACATTAGACGACCCGAACCTTTTACAAACAAATTAATACGTAAGAGTGCGTTTAAGTTGAGTGTATAGCGGACGCTGCCGCTGAACTAGGAACAACTTAGCATGACCTCTTTTTTCACAATATCCTATTAGAAATAACTCAACGTGTAATTTATATTGTATCCTGATAATACAAGAATTATCTCCAATATTATTTAAATGGAGCTACGGCCTAGGCGAGAGAAAGACGAATTAACCCTCTTAAATGCCGCGGGAAACATCGAAGAAGGTACGAGGAAAGATATCTCAGTTACGTCATCCGTTGCAATAGAACAGCATAACTTTCACTTTTTTCGTGGGTGACGGAGATATTTCACTTTGAAAATCAAACAGTATATTCGGTCAACCAGCAATCCATGTGAGAACGTAGTATGATTGGAGGATGCGGTGATTCAGAAAGATCTGAAAGCTACGTGAAACAACGACGCGACCAGATTGGTTACAGGGATACGAATTTAGGGAATTCTCGAGAAAAGAAGAAGGGCTGGCGAAGTATCACTCACTTGCTTGTAAGAAGTTTTTCGGTGAAGACGCGAGAAATCTAACACTCACTGCTAAGAAAGTTTTACGGTGACGACAAGCACATTTGCTCGACAGCTCAGTTTCCCGAGAAGAGACGAGAACGAGTTTTAAAATTTTTGGACAATTTTTGGAGAAGCAGTGGCCGTACAAGTGATTCGAGTATAATGAAGAACTGAACATCTCGGAGCGCGTACTTGCTAGAACACGAAAAAAGAGGTAACGGAAATTACACGAAGTTGCAATTAGAACTGAGAATATTATCAAGAAACTAGAAACATAGCACGAGTTTCGTACGCCAAGTACGGGCGTTCTTTTACCGACTCTTATCAGTATAAACATCTCTGCAATATTAACAGGACAAGATCTCGATCGGCAGTTGCTGTTGTGGGGCCGTCCGTAGCACGCGAATCTTCATGAATTTCTATAATCAGAGGTCAGTCGTCGGGCGACCTTGAACGCTACTGACTAAGGTTGGAAAGGAAGCAGGAAGCAGGAAGAATAACGAGGCCAAGGAAGCATGTTCTAAGGCAGTTCAGAGGTATTTAAGGTGAGTTAAATGTTACGCACAATTCGTTGAACGTAAGGAGAACTATGGTCTTTGCGAAAGGAAAGAACTTTTTATTTAAAGGTTTAATTTGTGTCTTTCGATAATTTTGTTAAGAAATGGTAAATTAATTTAAATTTATTTTTCCTTTGATGTAAATAGATTTTATGTGCTAAATTGTGTATTTTCTATTGATGTAAATTTTGAAATGTGATATTCTGAGAAGATGTTTTGTAGTGTAGTATGAACAATCTCCGGAGAAGCTGTTTTCGGCAGAGCATGAGAATCATAGCAGTCATGGTTTAAAATTTGAGAAGTATAAATGAAGTAAATGATAAAATTTATTGTGTACGAAATTGTTTAAGAGAGTTTATTAATGTTTGTGTAGTAATTGAAGTATGAATAATGATTCATGGATTCTATTTGAAGGAGATTTAAAATACACAAGTGTTAAATTTGGTGACTGGTTAAATGATTATTTGTTGTATGAAGCTTCTCATTAGGACTTCAGTTACGTTCTACAAATTTTTGTTATTGCTATTGTAAATGATTTGTAAATTTTAAATTGTTTATTGTCCACGTTCGGAAAACTGTAACTCAGTATTTGCTTCGCCCATGTTTGTCATTCTCGTTTTCAAGGAGATTATCAAAAGGGAAATACGGGGCACTAGCACTAGGCAGATGGTGCGTGGGACTTTTCAACGACGTTGAATGTATGTGTGAGTTCAGAGGTTCTATTTCACGTGACGCTTCAAGTACACGAGCCCGCTTCAACCTACCTTACATTACTGTATATATGTATATCAGGCCAGCTAAGGAACACTAAAAACGAGTACCAGTAAGGCTTAGTTATTGATTTGAGTTTACTAGACTCGTCGTGATTTTTACCGAGATCGGAGGGACAGCGTCTAGATATGATCCACACCACTGTATCCGAGCATTACAACTGCGGTCTTCATACATCATCCCAGCTATTTAAACTGAGACATGACGAGTTACAAATTTTATCTTGCCCCGCCCGGGTATCGAACCCGGGAACCCGGGATGACTTGGTGACGAGCAATCACGCTGACACCGTGGCCAGTATATATCGANATATATACACATGTGTGCGTGTTTGCTTGCGTTTTAATTATCACTAAATTTTACCTTCGAATGTTGCTGACACATACGTTGAATGTTATTTCCGAGCACAAGTCAACTGCTGTCATAGTTTTTTTATGGATACCCTGATTCTGAGGAACACTCCAAAATCACGAAATGCTTCAGGAGGTCAAACAAAAAATTCCATCGATTCATTAATCAGTGATACAATAGAGAGCTCACAGTATCACAGGAAAACATCCTTGCCAATTCAGGGAACAAATGTCGACTGATTTTCGCGTTGATTTCCAAATTCAAGGTTACAAAATTCTCAGCAAACAAGCACAGGAAGACGCAGACAGGTTGATTGTAGTCACAACCCATAACCTATCTCATCATGATAGTTGCTGCTGTGGGAGAGGATATACATCTTCTATGACTATGTACTCTTCGCAACGTATACTTTTTGAATCTAGGAAAGGAAAAGTTCCTTCAATGATACACCAACCGCCAAGTGCAATTGATAAAAATCTTGCTGATAACATGTTATTTCAACACTCTATGAGTAGATGTGACACAACATCCGATCATACAACCACGGTTAAGTAAACTTTATTAACACACCAAAGAAGAACCCTTGGACCCTCCATCAAATGGTTTGCGGACCCTCAAGTGTATCATGAAGTGATTTTCAATGCAGGAAAATTCTTATTTTGAATGGCTTTGGTAAACACTGTACGTCATCGATCAATTTGAGGTACTTTCAATACTTACCTCCGGTGTAAGGTGACGTCCAATGTTGCCGCACTCCCACCCCTTCTAAAGCACAACATTCACTCAGGGTTAAACCAGGTGTAACAATGGCTTGGAAATCAAAAAGAGCCTCGAACATTTGGGTGGAGTGGAATGCCAACCACCACCTTGGAATCCCCCCACATTCTGCAGTTGATATTCTGGAAATGTAAGAAGGATTGCAAAGGGAATTGTGGGTGTAGAAAAGCGATTTTGTACCGCTGTTTATTATTTAAGACGAGAATCCTCGACCTTCTTCTGTCGAGAATTGTCAACCATACGAGGTTGATAACACCGTAACTTCTAGCGTCAAGCGTTTTTGACAAAAATTGATAACTTTTATATTCATTATTAAATTACGCATGCAAGTAATATTCTATGTTAACTAGCTGAATTGTTACAAATATGGATATTGTGAAAATAAAGCTCAAGCTGCATTGTTTTTAGTTCAGTGGCTGCGTCCGATATTCTGTACCAACATCGAGTTTTTTGTCATCCGACTCATTGATAATCGATTCCAACACCGGTGGTATTGGTCGTGCTTCTGTGCATGCGCAAGGGGACTTCGTGGCTATCACGAAAGATTTGATTTAGAAGGGGGGTATGTAAGCCCTGCTCTAAATGAGGAAAACCCCGTAGGTGAAGGAGGGAAGGAATGTCGAAAATTAGAGACAGCACTTGATTCTCAGACGTGCTGGTGAGAGGACGTGCTGAGAATGGATTGATAAGTATTAATGTTTTCCTATTCTAAGTTGTTAAACTGTCCAGATTGGTCAAGGTCAGATTTCTCCAACTTATGAAGTCATTAATAACATAAATGTTATTGTTTTCGTGAATTTAAGAGTATTTCAATGCATTTTCAATTATTTATGAGCTACTGTAATATTTAATTTACATTCACATACTTCTAAACCAGAATATTATGTTATAGTGCGTATTGTGTTCTATTGAATAAGTGATCATAAAAAGTGCACAGTATTAAGCAACTTAATTCTGATGTTAGTCAAATATTGTTATAACTGATTGGAATTAATACTAAGTATGTCACGACTTAAAGGTGGTTATTATTCTTGTTTCATTGAATACGTGGATTAAAACATCAAGGTTTCATGTGTATTGGGTACATGTATTTTCATGGTATTGTAGTGTTATTATATATTTGATTTGCTTGTAGAAATTTGTGAGAATATTTTAATTTTTTGATTTCAAATAACGTATTTCAATAAACTTTTTATGTAAAACTTTACGTGACATAACTTCACAAACAAAAGGAAATTGTATAAGTGGGTTAATGAAGAACCAAGTACCGTTGTATTTATTCTATTGAAATTTTAGGGAGCAACCCAGCTGTGGACGATGCTATTCGCGGAGATCGAGCCAGCCAAGATCACTTCCTTACAGGGTTGCTCATAATCAGAATAAATCATTCTTTTGAATAAAAAAATTAAAAATTCATTATTTCACGTAGCAAAAATAACGAATAAAAATGTATTTTTTATTTGATGAACAATTATTGACAAATAACAAGTTATTCTTTCATTTTGATAAAATAAATAACTATTACAAAGTTATTCTTTTATTCGATTCACATGGAATGACTAATAAAAACATTCTTTTATTTGATAAAATTACTTGTAATAACGAATAAAAAGTTACTCTTGCTTGACGTACAATGAATAATAACATATTCTTTTATCGTGCTGCCGTCGAGAATGAATTATTTTTAGTAATACAATACAAAGAGTTTCCTTTTTCTGATTTATTTTTGTTCTTGGTACAATGAGTATCAAATTAATTTGCACTTCTTTGTGTTGGAAAGAATAAATTAATCGAATGAGAATGGTGGTCATACTGACGAAGAAGTGTGCATTTCTTTTCAATAACTAGTTTTTTCCTCGTTAGTCATTCATCGAACATAAAGTATATTTTCGAAATGAAACCTAGGAAGTTGATCGAGAAAGTGCAGAGAGGAAACTATTAAGTAATTAGTAAATTGAGTATTTAGTAAAGAAGTTAATTTTTAAAAAATGTATCCATTATAAAAAGAATTTTTTTGAACTACATTACACATAAATAAGCTAAAAAGTAAAAGAAGTCCATTTGCTCCCTAATTGCATAATGAAGAAAATTTCTTACATTTGCCTCAAGAATGCATTTCAAAATTAAGAAGGAAAGGATCTCCCTTATTTATATATTTTTCAATTACAGCTGACGTATCGTCGCTATACCCTGCTCTACACTGCTATATTTCACCTTTTACCTCACAAATGTCTTTTTGTATATTATTTGGGCTCATTTTAATATAAACCTGAAGAGAATAGGGAGGGAATCTCCCATTATTTTATTTAGGATAAATAATCAACTGAACATTGATAATAACCTATATTATGCACCACTATCAATAATTTGTAACGATAGGAATTATTAAGTCAGGTATACATATCAGAAGAGTAGGATAGTGTACAAGATGAGTCAGTGGGCGGCAGTGCAGAAGTGTGAGTACCGGTTAGTAACGGTGAATACATCCCCATTATAGGGTAATACAATTTTGTTCTGGGAATATGTATTGCCAATATTTTACGGATATAAAGACAAGCATGGATAGAATGGAGAAAATCGTGAAAGAAATGAGAAGGAAAGACGAGGTGACTTGTACGGTATGTGTCGATTACGAATGTGTGACATGGTGACAAATAAACAAAGACGGGCACTGGAGAAACAAACATTGGACAATGTTTTGCAATATTGGACAATATATAAGGAGAGAAAACCATACGTAATCACTTAATAAATCTGTAATAGTCTTGACCATAACGAATAAATGATGAATTTTCCTATCTGCAGTGCGTTTGCTGTCCTAAGTATTTTATCATTATCATACCTTTCATTTCAGTTTATCAAAAGTGTATTCTACGTCTGCTTGGTGCATTTACACTGCTAAATATTATCCAAGCTTCTTGAAAAAGTAAACTAATATGTAAGTGTAGCAGACAGAAATTATTTTTCTGCGTCTATACCAAACTTTCAAGCGAAATACCGCTGATGTGGTTGTAATGCTTTCTAATTGTACTTTACCTACAGAAAATTTCAGCAAAATCGTTGGAGTCGTTTTTGAGAAACATTCAGAAGAGTTCTTTAACCTTCATGTGAAGTACTCTTTGTTTTAAATTTAAAAAATAGAGCACGTGCATCGACAAGTAAATTCTACCGAAAATGCAAAATGCACATTATTCATCCATTTACTCAGAATCCCTGCGCACGAACGGACGGTCTATAATCAAAAACGATTTTTTTCAGAATCAGGGATCACCAAAACGGATATTTTCGTCGAAATCTCGCTTTCGAAGTTTTTCACGATTACAATACTTCATATATGCTACGTATATGAGAAAGTGATATTACTGACATTAGTGGTCCTGTGGTAGCGTCGTATCTCCTACAATACCTCTGAACTCTAGAGTGTGGATTAAAATCCTGTTCGATTGGATAATGTTTCTCTCATCCACTCGAGACAATTAATGATTTGAAACCAAGAATCCCAGCATCCCAACAACTGACTATCCCAATTTCTCACCCCGTCACGGTCAGGCAGAAAATTTCTTGGCAATAAATAAAAAATTACGAGAGATTCTATTTTTTTCTTGTTGCAATTGATAACAGAAAAGGCAAAAGACTGTATTGCAAGGAATAACTTGTTTTCAACAGAACACCGTTATTACACTGTGAATGTTTTAAAGCAATATCTGGATATTAATAAAATGTAATAATATAAATGTTCAGGTCCACGTACAGGTTAATTCTAACCTCCTGTGGATTATTTATTTATATATAATGTGTGTGTGTGTGAACTATGTATATTATGCCTGTAAATAAATAAATAATATCGTCTCGTGGGAATGTATATGTGTGTGTAAATTAGAAATCAGTAGTGTTTCCTACGAAGAATCTGAAGGCGTGGTGTGTACCAAACGCGCTGTATCGAGAGGCTGATGACATAAAATGGAACCCAGAGAGAGAATAACCGACGAAATAACTAGACTAGGCATCGCATCTTGATCTGAATAAGATTAAAGTGTAGTGTTATAATGTATATAAGAATAGTTACGTTAGGAGTCTTTCGAATTCAGTATGTAGCTTTCTAAGAGAGGATGAATGTTGGATTATGAGGCTTGCTCTTACTTTCCCATTGGTTGCCGCAGTGTGGCATAATTTAAGAGAGTTTGTTTCTATATCTTTATCTCACTGGTTTATTGTATAAAATGTATATTGCCACAAGACTGGTGGTAATATAGACTCTGTGTGATAATATTTCTTACATGCCCATGAGCATTGTATTATGAAATTTTTAATACAATTAAGAGTCAAACTTAATGAAAACGCTATTTGCGTTATTTATATATTACGACATTAACGCTGCGGGGATATCGTAGCGATGTAATATTACATGTCGACAGTTGTGTGATAAACAATACAGAATAAATTTTGAAATGCGTGTTACAACTGCAGGTAATATGACTAACAAGGTGTGCGTCAGGAATTAAACCTCACATTCTAAGTCATCAGTGTCTATGATTTTACTGATGCAATTTAGGGTAATAATTATACTTCTCAATTACGCGTGACAAGTGTGTAAAAGCTTCAGTACTAGATTGGGTTTAGAAACAATTTTTAAACTACAGGTATATAAACACCTACAATAGGTTATCTAAAGTCTCACTTCAAGAATATTTCAACGTATGAATGTTTCATTATGGAAACACATTTTTTATGATTATATCTTTACTTTTAGTATTTTAATATCAATAATTTATTCACTCTAAAACGGTGTTATTTATAAAGGTTTGATCGTTAAAAAATCAAAAGTACATTAATACATTCCGAATTCTTTGTAGACATTTTATATCACTTAAACCACTTGAGTAAATTCCTGCTCATGTGCCACGACAAATGATATGAAGTTTAGATGTTGACTCCAGTCATTCAAATTTTATTACTAATTGTTCATAATTTTTCATTCAATATTTTTAGTGAAAATCTGAAGAAACCGTATTATATTAGAATTAGTCCGTATACTCAAAAAATTTTCGTGTCAAAAAATATTTGAATAAGCAATTTCTAGTCATACTTCAAATTTAAGATAAATCCTCAATTAATCTTAGGAATATCAACATTTACTGTACAATATAATTATTCATGAATTTTGAATATTTATACGTAAGATAATTACATTCTAGTTATGAACAATACAACCACAATTCACATTCGACATAGTTATTCATTTCAGAAAAACAGCATAACAGTATTTGTTATTTATTCTACCAAGAACAAAAAAGTGTAATTTAAATTGTTTTTATTTGTTTACAATGAAAAAATAACTCATTATTTGTTTAGGGGTCAAATAAAAAATAACTTATTTGTCAATTAGTATTGCTCAAATAAAAGAATAGCATTTTATTCGTCATTTATTTACGTCAAGTGAAAGAATAACAAGTTATTCGTTATTCAAATTTAGACGAATACAAAAATAACGTGTTATTCGTCATTCAAAGATTGTCGAAAAAAAGAATAATTTTTTATTCGTCATTTATGTACGTCGAATGAAAGAATAACTTTCTTTTCGTAATTGAAATTTGGCCAAATAAAAGAAAAACTTCGTCATTCAAAGATTGTTGAATAAAAGAATAACTTTATAATCGTTATTCTTGGTACGTGAAATAAAAGAATATATTTTTATTCGTTATTTTTTCTATGAAGAATAACGGATGATTTTTCAGTTTATCATCTTTTATTCATAAGAATAAGAATATTGCCAACCCTGCTTCCTTAAGGGGCACGTAAACGAGGCTACTGAACGCCGCTTTTCAACACCTCTTCGTGTCTCCGCACAGTGAAGTATATCGAGGCGAAACCAGTCTAAAAGTATTTTATCCAGTAAATTTGGTGAATTATGGCGAAAAATCATTTTAAGTACATAAACAAATGTTACGTCCATTAAGTGAAGAAAATTTACGTATAGCTTGTTTTTAATTGTTTATATAGGTTTGATACATAACCTCTCGAATCAAAAATATATTTAACTTAACATGACGTTTGTTTATGCACTTATATACGATAATTCGCCATAATCCATCAAAAACACGGGATAATTTTTTTTGGTCAGGTTTCGTCTCAAAAGATTCCACTGTGCGGCGTCGCAAAACGGGGTTGAAAAGCGGTGTTCACAAGCCCCGTGTAAATCCCCCTTTACGCACACTAACCAACGCTTGGCATTGCTACGCTGACTGACTTTCGAGTCGTGGTAAACTCGAACTCTTCTGTGGAACGTGAAAACGGTATCGCGAGTATAGAACTATTTAATTTAAGAAATGAGACAAATACAATTTAGAAGAAAGAAGACGTAAAGTTTTTTTAATGTTTTCCTTTAAGGTATTTTTTATCCTTCCAGAATTATTATTTTTGTAAACGGAACATTGTTAAAAAAATTCAGTTTGAGTTCGAATATATTTTAAATTATCTTTCCATGTTTTTGGCAATAAATTTCAATGTGATAACGTTATAATTGAAGTCGACGTGGCTCAGAGGGTAGAATGCTGAGTTGCTGACTGGATAGCCAAGGTTCGATCCAAGGGTGAGAATATCTCATCACACCTCAACATCCAGACTGACACCCAGGTTAATAAGCGCTGAAAAAGGAGTACAGTGTCTATACTGGGGTCAAAGCGGTCGGGGCAAGTCTCCTGATCTTAGAGCAGAGGTCAAGCCAAATTGCGGAGCTGTATTCTCCGCGAACCCCTTTGGGGCCTGTGGTGGAACAGTTTGACGTTTTTTAACTTTACAATTATCTGTTGTTCTTATTCTCCTAAATCATACTTCCTCATAGTAATATTTATATCACGTTCGAGAATCTCATTGCTGTCCGTTGCGACTAGTAGGAAATGTTAACAGGTTAATTCATATTTTCACACCACAATATGTTCAACTAAAAATGCACTCTGACGCGTTGACTTGCGCATAAAAATTTCGTCAGATGAAAAATACTCTACAAGAGAAATAATTTCAAGGAAATTTAATGTACTTTATTTTTGTGTGGGACACTATTCTCTGAGTGTGTAATTTTCAACTTGTAAGCACACAACAGAATTTTTTTTGGGAGGGGGCATTACAAAATTTTGGTCAAAATTCACAAAACTCTAGCACGTCCGTCCGTCGGATAAAAATCCGTAAAGAGTTAATTTGCAGGAAATTTAATGAACATTATTTTTGCATACGAATACTTTTCTATAGAAGCGTTCAAGTTGCGAGTTAAAAACAAAAAAAAACGAAGATCATTTTTTCGAAGTTATTCGCATTTTTCTAAAAACGCACTCCACGTGTTCAGCGCTTCTAAAAACTTGAAGAACGATTGAGAAAAATACATTTATATTTTTCCCCGCCGAAGTACCATATGACTGGATTACGAGTGCGAAGTAAGATCGTACCGACCTATTCGAGTGGATAAATAATTCATCAAGAAAAAATTATCCACGAGTGAAAGCTAGGCGATTTACATTTATCACAGAGATTTCAATGAATTTACTACCAAAAGAAACAAGTTCATTGCTCGACTTCAGATTTCTAGTTCCTTTTTATGTAATTTTGAGGAGTCTTAAAAGTTTTACAAATAGGTGATAAGTTCTATGAAATACATAGACTTTAATCATCTTTTCATGAAATATACGATGGAAAAAGTATTGATTTATGACAACCTGAATTACATCAAGCAACGAATATATAGAACAGTAATTTAAAAAGTATTATTAAGTAGAAATACTACCTATTAGACAAGTAGATCCCTTCAAATAGATCGTAAAATTACACTAAACATATCTACATTACGTATGACAAGTCTGTCACCACCATTTAAGGTGATGTCTTGTCACAAATAAATTATACTATAAAATCAATAACAAATATTTTTTGAAGTTTCTGGGGGAAAATTAAGTTTAAATGATTGTTGTTAGAAAACATGATTTTTCATTTCTTGTCATATATTCCTAACAGACTTGAAATTATCATTTTCGAAGTATACAGAGGCAAGTATATTTTATGGTATGTTAATATATTACGAGCTCTATCAAAATCACGACCTGACTATAGGGAGATCATATATTGTGGTAACAAGTATACGTGAACACAACATCAATGATGATTTTCTGGGATGAGGATTATTGTACCAATATTTGATTCATTTCAATCTTATGACACAATTGCGGTAAACCAGTATTCAGTTATTTAGTAAATAAATTTAAAAACTACTTGCATCGCGAAAAGTAAAAATACTCATTAATTTTTTTGTTTTTATGCAGCATGTTCTTAAGAAATATAGTAAGTACATGTACAAAGTTGGTAGTATCCTGGAAATTAGTCTAAAATATTTGTGTTGGTCTCCGAATATTAATTTCCTACACTTTCTGCGGTGCAAGATTTTTAAAATTTATTTTCGAAATTTATTTAATATATCACTACATGAATGAAAAACAAAGTTATAGTCAACTGAAAAATAGTATTTTGCAGTTCAGTAAAAATATAAAAAAATTCAGTCGACTATAACTTTGTTTTTCATTAAAGTAAACTGATCCAACACCATTGTCTAATTATAATTCATCACTACAGTCAAATCGCAATATTTCATATTCTGTACAAGAGCACACCATTCTAATTCATCTTGTGAAGACCCACAAGCCTCAGAGGTGATCTCATTTGTGATACTATCCTCGTTTTGAGGTGACTCCCTTAGGGAGTCCTTTATTGTAGGTCGATTTTTCACTTCGGGAGTTAACAAAGATAATGACAATGGTAGACGAGCGGGATAGCGCAGTGGTACCGCACCAACAAGTAAAGCTGGAAGTCTCGAGTTCGATCCCTAGTCGCGACTCCAATTTCATTCAACACAACACGATTAATCTGTTTCCTGGCTATGTGGATAACCGCAATTTAAGGAATTTGTGTACAGTTCATTACAATTCGATTTGTCGCGACTACAGTTTGTTACAATTTCTATTCAATACGCTCTTGGAGACTAACATTAAAATATTTCTGTGCTTTTTGTGATTGTATCTATGACTGAAGTATTTTAATTTCTTCATTATTATTCGAATAACGGCATCCGCATTTGGCATTTCAATTCACGAAAGGTCTTTTAAATATGAACACATTTTTTCTTAATTTTTGACTAGTTCAATAAGATTTATGTATTTAGATTATTTGTATATTTACGCAGTTGACTTTTTACTTTATTTATTTAAGAGCAAGCTACGAATGTGCCTAGGAACGCCTTCTGCCATTGGAAACTCAGCCCCTAAGCATACACGCGATATTTCTTTACATCGAGTGACGTCGTACCAAAGTTTGGTATTTTATAAGAAACCATAATCGAACGGTAAACGGTTGAGGACACGGCCGTTAGCGAATATTAACTATTTGCAGCCCTTTCCGTACAGCAAACCCTTTTTTCTACGTGGGAGGGATCTGACGAAACTCGGACAATCTTTCCCTTCCGTAACTTGCGGACATCGCCTTTGTCAGAGGCAAAGAAAGCTATAGGAAATGCGTTAAAAATGCTAAATTCTGAATATATTTTTTTAATATCATGGAAACAGAAGAATGAGAGGAAAGAAAAGGAAAACGAAATGAAGCAAATGTATACCCTCCCGAGAATTTGTAGGAGGAACCCCGATTAATGTATAAATTTCTGTAATTTACTGACATCATCCGTTTCATATCCTAGAATTGCTAATCTGAAGACAGATGTATCTCCGTATTCTGGTGTATTCTCTGCAGTCAGTTAGTAGGTGACACACTGTCAAAGAAAATTTACACTCGTTGCTTGCGGTTTGATCACCCAGTTGCAAGAGATACCGATGAGTCAGACGGCTATGTCCTATGTGCAGGTTGGTCAGTAGAAACCTCACACCAGCTGTTCTACAGAAACTGCTCCATGACTTAACAGTGGACATAATAAGGCGGAACTTATTCCCTTCAACAGCCACCCACTCATTGTTCCATTCTCTCAGTATCCTTATCTTAAAGGAATTTACGATGTCCTCTTTTGAAATTGTGGAGAAATCCACATAATTCTAGTCGCATGACATCTTCGCGGAAACGTCCGCTTTCTATTTCCTGATTCCCAGGTATCCTGAGACCCAACAAAACATGATTTTATTTCAGTCAGTTTAGAGGGAACAAAGAATATCCTTAATGTTCTGGATCAACTCATCGGCTGGATTGACAGTCTGGATTACTTGAAGGGCACTCACATAATTAAAGCAGATAAAGAAATTTGATCCACGGGAGCACTTTGCAGATCGCAGTGCTCTCGATATAGTTTAGCACTCAATAGTGTAAACGATCCACAAGTCGTCCAGGAGGTAGCGATAGGTCTTACGGTGTAATAAAACCGAGCAACCCACACCATCGGCTACCTTTGACCCGATGTTATACCGATATTATCGAGGATAATCCCGATGTTATCGAGGATTAGGAGAAAATGTGCCCTCAACATCGCAACTTGAGTGTTCTTTTCATATTAAAGATGAACAAAGTAGTCTTCGGCTTATGCAAAGAACAAAGAATCTTACTGAAGCCTTGAACTAAGATATTAGATGTGCCAATAATATAAGATTTGCAGAAGTTCTTTGAAGCTATATCGAAACGGTTTGGTTGCTCTCTGTCAGTTGTAAAAACGGACGGAAGAAAGCAGGAAGACTGCGTTGAGTACCAGACTTTCGGGTAGAGTGCGCACATGGGTAGATTGTCACGAGCAACATTAGCAACAAACACCGGAGGGAAACAGATAGTTCGCCAGTCTCGATATACACACTAGGAATGGGACTAGTGCGATAGCCATATCGAGTCCTTACATGATGGACACTATTCAACTTCTTTAAGTAGCTTGCACGAGCAGAGCTGTACATAACGTAGCCATAATCAAGATCTTACAAACGTTCAATAAATCTGAAGCAAGGAGGCGCGATCGACATCCCACTCTCTGCTACTAAGGCACTTCAGAAGATTCAGAGACTTCAATACTGTATCACTTAGTAAGATGTTCAATCCAATAAACTCTCTGATCAAAGGTAAGTCCTAAGAACTTCACGTAAGGATGAAATATTAGAACGTGGTCCCCCAGGGAGAGGTGAATTTCTGTCAAGAGGTTTGGTCGTTTACTAAAAAAACCCCAACGAACGAGTATGTTTTTCTCAGTAGAGCAAAGAAAGCGAGTCGTCTATAACCGTTCATACCGAGAACACGTTGTCGCTCCGCACCTGTTGTGCTCTTCGATGAGCAAAAAGTAGCAAAATCATTGACAAAAAGAGTGTAGTGAATAGGATTCCTCACAATAGATGTAATGCTGTTGATGGCGTCCGTAATCAATGTTACACTCAAGAGTGAGCCCTGACGGTCACAGTTCTCTTAAAAAATGAGGTCCACAGTTTCTCTTCAGACTCCGTAACGATACCAGACGAGACATCGGTTGACAATTCTCTCCAGAGTTTCACCAGCGCAACTCGTGAAGGCGATACATCGATAAATAGTAATGGCTATCTTCTCTTCACCTGATTTTGGTAGGGGTATCTGCGTTGCTCCCTTTCAGGAATTAGGGAATATTTCCTCGGACCAGGAACGATTGAAGATATTAAGATAGTATTCTTTCGAATGTAAACCAAGTTACCTCAGCATCTCGTAGAGAATCAAATCAGCGCCAGGTGCAGTGTCGTGGGCTGTATCAAGAGATGACTCCAGTTCCATAGAAAAGGAAGAGTTTTAATGTTCTTAGTTGGTGGAACAAAAGTAAAAAATTGTACTTTGTGTACATTCTATTTTTCTCGCGAAATCGGGATCTCAGTTTGTTGTAGATGTCAAATAAGCATAATATTCAACCATCACTGTTGGCTTTTCTCGGTTGCTTGTGAGGACTTGACCCTGATGATTAAATCCGGATTATGCGTCTTCAAAATATCTTCCAAATATCGTAGGGATAGACTCCCATACTTTGGACGATGTTGATCTCTTCATGGTAATAAGGAAGACTTTCCAGGCAGTGGTCCTGGATTCTGTGATTTATTTATTTAATTATTATTTATTTATTTACATAGTCCACTGTTTACCCTGTTTCTTGGCACAAAGCTACTACCAGGATTTAATATTATTTACAATAAATAATTTTCTTGTCTGTTTTCCTCACTATTGAACATAGTTTGATTGTCGTGTGTCTCCGTTGTCTTTTCTGTCCTAGATTGTCCTCGCTGTCCCTCTATCGTCATGTTTTCATATCTTCTCCACTTTGAACTACCGTCTGATACACATCATCTATTCCATATATTCATTTAATATGTCATATTCTAGTCGTTCCTTTAAGAAGCTAGTCCAGTCCATGATGTTAAATTTCCAAGCATTTATAATTTGTCTCATCCTCCATCTTCTTTCCTCGTTATTTATTTCACATTCAAATAATACATGTTCCACGGTCTTCTCATAATGACTACATCCACGTGTTGGTTCACCTTTATCTTAATGTTATGCAAATGCTCATTTAAATTTCCGTGCAAAATGGCTGGACTTGGTCTGAACTGCTTTTTACTCCGTCCAACATACCTCACATCCTTAATGAACCGATATAGAGTTCTGCCTTCGATAGCTACATCCCAATTTTGCCTGCAACTATCAATTTGCTTCTCAATTCTTTCCATTTGTTTTGTTTTATTAAACTTCGTCCCTTCAATATAAAGTGTGTGGTCACTTCATATTTTGTAGCGGAATACAAACTCCTGAATAGCCAGGTCTACGGGCATTATCCCCTGAACGACCTGTACCGTCTTTGTGGAAACTGTACGGTAGCATCTACTCCAGTGCAAAATACAAAGTCGTTGGAGGCTGTTTAATCTTCTTTCGAAGTGACAATTCTCTATAAACCGGTTACTCCACTCGCTCAATAACCTATTATTAGGAGGACCCTATTGTACAATAACCTCAACTCCCTTTTCCGTATCGTATATTTACCAATACCTACCCTTACGAGGTTATAAAACTCAGTCTTCACTTCTATCAGTAAGTAGTCCAAATGTTCTTTAAAAATCAATTTTTAATCTAATTTTGCTCGTAAATATTTTATTCTTCTCTCTGTGCGCAGTCGCCATCAGTCTACCTTTCCGACTGGATCACTTCTGTTGTTCTGTGGCATTCCTATAACGATTCTCACTGTCTTTGTCTACGATACTGTTAATTTCCGTGCACTGCTCTTCTTGACAATTTTTTCAACAGTTATCTACTCTTCTGCTCTATTTACATACTACTATTCCCGTAAACAGAAGAACGTCGTCGATATCTGCAATAAGTTAAGTATGACAGACAAAATGACCGTATAAGGCGTTTCATTTTGTCTGTCATACTTAACTTCTGTAGACTTTCATATAACACTCCCCAATCCACGCAATGGAAAGCCCCCTCATAGTCTATGGACATAAATACCACATATTTTCTTTATCTTTCCTTTCACCACATTGTCCTTTACAAAACCATATTGTCACTTATCGAAGTCCCCCTCATTCATTTCACGTAACACTGCATCTTACGTAACTGCATCTGCATTTCACGTAATACCGATTATACTGTCCAGAATGTTTCCTAATACTGGGAGTAATGATATTGGTCTATAGGACTTGCTAATTTTCCTATCAGTCCGATCCCTTATATATATATATATATATATATATATATATATATATATATATATATATATATATATATATA
Organism: Laupala kohalensis; assembly: GCA_002313205.1. NCBI lineage: Eukaryota > Metazoa > Arthropoda > Insecta > Orthoptera > Trigonidiidae > Laupala > Laupala kohalensis. Next base: position 636,646 of record NNCF01130025.1, read on the forward strand.
TAATGAGNCAAATATTGTACAGTTTCGTTCGTTTTATCGTCATAACCTGGACTTTCTTCTTTTTAATTTCCTGATTTTTTCCAATAGTTTTGTTTCTCTAACGATTTCTTCTAATTCCGTAATATCTTCGTAGACTACTTCCGGTAATCCTGCTTCTCTTCCTCCCCTAAACAATCCTTTCTCCCCCAAACTTACCTCTCCCGTCTCTTTCCATCCTTCCTTGACTGATTTCAACTTCGCATGTTGTTCCACTCTGTCTTCGTTTTCATTTTTTTGCGGTAATGATATGTTTTTATTGGGGTTTTAGGACTCACCAATGTCAAAGACATTAGAGCCCTTTATACGGTATTCCTCATATATTTGTGCGTATACTTTCTTCTACAAAACTCCAACAGTATACTCCTTTATCGCTTTTCTACATGCCATGTCCCATTTTCTTTTTAACTCATCTGTAAAAATTTTCTGACTTCTTCTGTGACTATATGCAACCTAACTCTTAAAGCTCGTTAACTCCTTATCCCACCAACATTGTCCAATTTTATATCCATATCCCTTTCTTCCACAGTAAGCTTCTACGACCAGTACTCACTGATGTATATCTTCTTCCACTCCCTTCCATTCATATTGCCTTCCTTATTCCCTATCCTCTTTAAATCTGTCCCAATTTGCTCTCATAAAATTTATTCCGGATCCTCTTCACTTTTTCTGCTTCAATATACTGCAACGTCAGATGATCTGACTACTAGTCTCTCAGCTCTCCAATATGACACTTGCACATTCTTTCCTTTATTTTGTATTGTTATATCAATAATTGATGTTCTGTTTCGTGTTTTGAAGGTTACTGGTCCATATGTGTTGAATATTCGAAGTCCGTATTTTAATATCATTTTGTCTCACAGCAATTCTCGTACATTTGTCAGTCGATCTCCCCACATGACTGACCGCGTGTTCCTGTCTCCCCCTCATACGTCGTGTATTTCTCCAGTACTTATTCCAGTCCACAATTTTATTGACCCTTCTCTTTATTGCATAATGAACATATACATTGACTAACACCACCGTTATCCCATCATTCTCCATTATCACTGTCACCACATGCTCATTACAATACTCGCTTACTTTTAAGACATTAAAATATCGATTTGCAACAATTATCGCTGCTTTCCGTCCTGTTTCATATATCAGACTACGATATATCAGATATCAGACTATAAATTTTTCATATATCAGACTATAAATTCTTTGATTGTTCTGCGTGCTTTTGCTCTAGCAATAAGATGTGCGGCGAGGTTTCCTAAAGATGGACTTACATTAAACTTCCGTGACGCTCTTCACCTCGCCCTATTGGCGAAAAGACATGCTCCGTTCCACCAGGGGACATGAAGTCTGGGCGGAAACAGATGTTTCCGGAATGGATTCTTCAGCGGCATGGAAAATAACCTGGGTCAGATGGTCTATCCTCTCTTGCACACTTCACGTTTCTCTGTAAACAGCCAGAGAACGGTATAGTATCCAGTTAGTTCTTCTCAGAATCCACTTCTGGAACTTGCATTTGGGCACTGCCGCACGTTCCTGCAAGAACCACCAGATAGGGTGATAGTCGCTGCCACGCAGATCATGTTCTACCTTTCATTGGAAGATATCAGCAACTTCAGGAGAAGAAGCTGAGAGGACTTTAGCAGTCTACGACTCCGTCGCAAACAAAGTGGGTCATCTCCTTGGTGTTCCCGTCCCAAATCTTCTCGCTCGAAGAGACAATTCAGCAATTACTCGTTGTACCCCGTAGTACACTGAGGATATGAAAACCCCCAAGTAGTAGTAATGGTCAAGGTAGCTGGTGAATTAAATCCCGTAGGGCAACCTCCGAGAATTCTCACGTCGGCGGAAGATAGATGGAACACAGTTATTGTTGGGATGCTGGGGATTTTAACAGCTATAGCCTGGAGTTGAGTATGTAGGAGAACGGGTGAGATGACAGTATTTTTTACTAACACTGCCACTCCATCTCTTAACTCGCTCTAACGTGGTGGCATCGTATCTGAAGCTGATGTATCCCCGCAGAAAAGGAGAGTGCTCAGGTCAAAGGTGTGTCTCTTGCAGGCAAATGTATATCGGATTGCGACGCGCTAAGAGCTGTAGTTCTACATCCATTAAGGTTCCACTGAAGTATGGAAACCATTACGATTTAGTACGTCCTGGGCCGGGCTCCTGAACGTGCATTTCCACGTCATCTTCGGAAAATCCGAGCCGGATGAAGATTGTCAAAATACTTCTTTTTGCAACTGCGCGACTTTGTAGATGGGGTCTCGGCTTTTAAAGCTTTCGATGGGTCGAGAGGTTTAGGCTTGGTATCCTAAACGTTCTTCTGCATTGAAGGTTTTATTGGTGCTTACGACTGTTTTAATGCTGCCGAGTTTTTTCTCTTTAAGATGGTCTGGGAGTAACTGGAGTAACAAGCTTCACGAGGACCGCTTGAGGGTCTTTCTTCACATATTTGCACTGGTATGTGCACGACGATGTCGTAGACACGTCAATAGCAGATGTCAGGACCAAAATACTCTTCTTCTGAACAGGAGACCGCAGCGGAGGAGTAACTGGGAGAAAACAAGGGGTGTGTAGCCCTTTACTTCTTCCATGCTTCACCGTACGTGATATTATCGATGGCCTTTATCTCCTGGATTCTCTTTTCCTCCAGAAAACTGACACACTCTCTGTTCCACATCGGGTGGCTACCTGTGCAATTAGCGCACGAAGCAGGTCTCGGGTATGTAACGCCGGGTTTGTGTGCCGACTTCCCCCACTTGTTACAAGTTGCATGGCCCTTTCACGATGTTGTGTGTCCAAATCTTTGGCAAACAGCGCAGAGGATTTGGAATAAAGAGCCGCACTAGTAGGTTTAGCTTTCCGGCTGTTAGATCTTTCGGTCACTTAGGGCAGTCAAATGTAACGTTGAAGGAAGTGATATTCTTAGGAACACCAGCAATCTTTCTCATTTTCTGATTTACCCTGTTTTTAGGTTTCATATTCATGATGTCCCTGCAGGTGACGATGAGGTGCAGCATGGAGCTCGTACTTTACAGGGAAATCTCCCACCATAGTGCATTTAAAGAGGGTCGATACCTGTTTCTTGGTTTGTCTCCAACAACCTCGATCCGTTCCACAATCGTTCTGATTTTACAATACTAACTACACTTTGCAAAGCCTTAATAATATAAAATGGCGACTTTTTCCAAATATCCGTCTATTTTTGATATTAGAATAAAAGCATCTGGTGAGGAATGCACTGTATCTTTGACGTTGAAGCGGGAGGGTTATGAACCGTCTGCCGCTTCACAGAAGTTTGACTGTCAACCAACCCCTGCCGATCCGCAAGGTGAGGAGTTGGTATGTTGGTCCCACGATTTCAGGGAAACAGATGTCCAGCGAATGGAGCACCCGCATCACCCCACTAAACCTTGTCCAACTGAGGTGCGGCAGTTGCCCCAGAGGTCCGCTAACGTGTATTTATCCTCAACGCCCATTCACCTCATTCGTAACTTTCGTTGAGAATTTTTATAGAGGTTTCGTCCATCCTCACGACCCGGCAATAAAGGCAAGATCTTCACTCTTCAAAACACGAAACTTTCCACCATATCACTAACCGTGGTTGCTGAAACGTGTTTAAAATTAACGGTGTCCGGTGGAGCAGTACCTGCACCCAGCTCGGGTCGTGAGTGAGGCAACATCTCTAGTAATAATGACTAGTCTAACAGAAATCTTAATTTATTGAACGGAAACGCCTGACTGACACATCACTCATTATTATACAGATAGACTGATAACATTACGCTCTGGCCGTTTAAGAAATACTGACTCATTGCAAGATGCCCAGTATGTCATTACATTTTTTACCTTGACCCTGGTCAATGCTGCGCAATGAGTTTCTTCGGTTACTGGCGCTGACAGCACGTAGTAAGTGTAGATGCAACATCCTGTCCCTCTTTCTTTTGATGGTGAGATGGTCAATAAGCGAACCGTAATATCTCTTGCGAACCTTAATAGAAGGAAACAACAGCAGGAAATGTATGTTTACTTTTGTGGAGAATTTGTTTCATGGGAGAATATAATTGAAAAACACTTGTTTCGTCCAGTGAAAACATCCTAATTTTGCTAGGGGACTGCCACTACTGAGGTTTTGTCAAAAGTTTCTAATATTACAGATACCGGAGACTCATCTACGCTACGCGAGTATGACACCTAGGAATTCAAAGACGGTAGCAGATCTAAAAGAAACGAAGGGAATGTATGAAGTTCAGAATGGGAAGTCTGAAAAGTGTTCCATAAAGAGCAGGATTGCAGAAACTAAAAAGATGCGAAAGTTACTTCAAAAGCAAAGAAATAGGGAAAACTAAAATGTCATCATCTGACGCGATAAAAGGATCCAACGTAAGCAATGTATGAACACAAGCCCGTCGACAGAGGAAGAAAAGCAAATCAAGTACGTCAAATCTACCGTGATTCTCATACTCCTAATGTTTAAGAAGTATTAATATCGAGTGGCTGCAGAAATTTTTCAACACCACCAGGGAAGAAAAGGACGAGGTAAGACAGATCTGCTGTGGTTTGAGGGGACAAAAAGTCAAGGCAACGTGCAAGACCTGTGAAACTATCCATTAGCGCAGAATCACAAGGGAAAATAATCAGTTCAATATTGGATGAAAATAATGGGAAGGCAGTGAGGAAAACCTTTCTCTTCTAATAGGTTGTTGTGAGGAACTAGAAGAAGGTGCTACAAAACTCAAGAAACATCCTCGTTTAATTCCAAATGTTAAGTCATTTCACCAAGGTGAGTTTTTATATTTTAACTGGAATCGAGAATTTCAATTCTTTTAAATCTCAACTTTTTTGAATTTTTTTTTTTTTTGAAAATGCACGGTCGTTACAAGAGGTGAAAGTTTGAAGGACTCTCGTCACTTGTTTTATTTTAATTTAATTGGCATTGAGTCTGGCACCATTAATTGGCATGAAGGTTATCAAGATTGATGACTTCACGTTTAATGCTTTTTTTATAAGAGAGCTATACTTAGTTTTAAGAAACCTTTCCATATCACAAAGAAAGATTTGACCATTACTGCCTTCCACACCAACTCATCCCCTGTCGCAAACGATGTGCGCGTCATGTCGCATCCTTTCACCCGCAAAACGTTGGATTGTAAAAGAAGCCTCGCAGTTTCGAAACCACGATTTTTTTCGTAAGGTCATTTGTTAACAACACTAGAACACAACGCACTTTTCCTCCAATTCTATGCACTTTTGCAACGAAACACAACACGTGATAAATAAAGTAAAAACGAAGTGTACATAGCCTCGGTCCGTTATATTCGGAACGAGGGTTGTTTGTCAGGATCGAAAACTCACGTCTCATAACTGACAAAATCGTCGTATTGTATTCGACATATTGTCGACAACATTATGAAATTTGCCAAAGGTCTCTAGGCAAACTGGCATGAGTTGTGACGAAATTCAAGCTTTTGCCATGTCGCTCAGTGACTGCTGGGATTCCCAGGACTTCCGATGAAGCTGTGCTCGTGGGAGAGGAAAGGGAAATCCTTAGGAGAGGGGACAAGTACGTCTTTTAGCCGCGAATGCGGTTTATAGGTCGCATCACCAGGGACAAAATAAACAGTCTTCAAGCAGTTCTTGGCTGCTAGTTCTGTGACCTCGGTAAATAAGTGGGTGGAGGGGTGCTTCTAGCAAGTGACAAACGCGTACTGGAAAGCGCGCGGAGATAATGAGTTCTTCACACGGAGCTACTCTGAGGCGACGCGACGGATATTAGTGTCTTTCCTACCTCTTGGGAGATCCTTTCAATGATGAGTAATAATGCAACTCACAAGAGATGCGTATTCTACCAGTCACACGTAACCTACCGGAAATGTTTTTTAAGAACATATTTTCGTGTTTGACGTTTGACTGACTGAAGTTGATTCTTGTATACTCGTAAATATGAGACGATGATTCTGCCTAAAATACAAGCCGAATAGGTCAAACAGTCTCGTGACGTAATAATGGAGAACAACAGTTTTGTCTATATCAATAATCTTCTCCGAAGACTGGAGGCGGACTGAAGTGTAATCGCTTAACAGTGTTCTCTGTGTGTAGTCATGAGTTTCCCACGGGTATTCTACCCACATGCTACTGAATTTGACGATACTCCACTATCCGTCGTGACGCCTCATTGTTGCTCCATGTGAAGAGGACCTGGGAGGTACTTAAGGAAAAGAAACTGCACTTAAAGATTTAAAGGAGCTGAAAATCTTAGAAATGCTATTCTTATTCATGAAGCCTACGCCATTGCAATATGCCCTAACCCAATATTTTGTTGAATTTTTGACATACATTTAAAGGAATACAAAAAATCGGGAGGAAAATAAACTGCTGCAGCGACCATGTCGTCTGTGCTGTCATTAGCAATATCACCAATTTATACGGTCCAGTCTTCAATTAAGGTACATTGCTTACGAAATGACAGTATTTCCATATAAGTTGCACTTAACTCCGCCGATCATAAAAAATATTTACTCTCGTTTCAATTATAAGTTTGAATACAGTTAACAGTTTAACTATAAAATAAAATTATTTTCCGTCTCGCAGGAAAGGTCTGAAAATGAGGTTTCAGAAGCGGTGAGCCCCTTCAGAAGCCCCCGTTGGTGAGACCATAAACTTACAAGTCGCCTTTCAAGGATGGTTTGTAGAAGCCACTACAGAGGTCGGAACTGTTTTCAAGGGGTGCTCACACGGAGGGAGAGGTCATGACGCCAACTGCGTCACTGAAAATATTTTTGGGAGAGGGGCACGAAAAATAGAAATTTGGAAAGGCTTCAAAAATATTTAGTAAATACATTTCTTCATAAAAATGTCGTATTAGGTGAAACATTTTATCAAGAGAAGTAATTTAATTTTTTAAGTTCAAAATGGATAAATAAATCGTAAGAATCAGACAGTTTAGTAAACTAGCAGGCGTGTGCCATGGGATAAGGGCAGTGAGGTCACACTATCTTGGAATGGTATGCTATTACACAATATTGTAAATGCATTATTTTCTAGACTGCTGGCTACTTTTGGCACACACGTTTCTCCGTTCTTGTGTTTAAGTTTGCTGTGCGTGATCCATGTCGCAGTGCGTTTCTGTGATAAAGCGCTTCTCCAGATTCATTCTAAATTTATTTATTTAGGCAGTGTTTTATAGTTTTTATAGTGTCTCGTAGTTGCGTTTCTTCCTAGTCATGCCTGCAAAACAATCTCAATACAATTACAAGTGCCGTGAATTATTGAGTAATGCAATTTTTAGATCTGACGAGTGGACAGACCAATGCCGAAAATAACATACTTTCAAGTCAAAAACAAACTCACATTTAAATTTAAAACAATTGAAGAAAAGAACAACAGTAGTGTATCCAGGGGTTCCCCCTGTGGGCACCCCTGGAGTATCTTTGAAGTCGCACTGTGAAAAACCGTCAACTTGTCCTGAATTTCCTACAAGGTAAGAGATGTCAAATGAAAACTAAGGTTACCCGAATTGTAATTTTGCCGAGACTTCTTAAATAAAATTTATGTTCTTGAAAACTTCCTCTCGTACTGCTGGACTCGTTACACATTATGCAACAACATCCTTGAGGAATTTTCCCAAGTGATAGGTTGAGATTTTCAGGAAGCTTCATGCGGTGTCGTGCCTAGACATCTCCATGCGACGTCGTGCTAATGTGTTATACCCCGCAAGAACACGTCTGTCAACACTTCTTAATATTGATACATCAATTACACTAGCAAATCAGTTAGTTAAGAAGGGAAATCGTAACTGAGGGGTTTACCCTGCGAAATAATAGCATGAAATACAATATATCACCTTGAAATCTGAATACAGCATTTCTATAATCAGATTTTGAGTGAACAGATATGCAATCTGAATGTGATCCAACATTTAAACTCTCTATTCTGCCACATTCCTCATTTTTAGTCGCGGAAAACTATAATTTCACACATAATTATACATTTAATCTCATTTAATATATCTTTAGTTTGGAAACAGATGTTTGTATTCAATTATTGTTGTATTATTTACTGAATTTCTTTTTTATTGTATTACTTATTATTTATTTATAGTATTCATACATTTACAATGTTTATTATTAATTACCTTTATTAAAACATTAATAAACAAAAAGCGGAGAAGTGTTTTCTTTGGGGGTGGGGGAGATTATAATTTTTTTTTTGGCACGAGTATCAGGGTTGAGGGGGTGGCACTACTCTTGAAACAGTGCGGGGGGAATGGTAGATCTGTCTCAAATCTACAAACTCGCCGACGGAAGTAACCCGCCTGGTACGATCATAGACTTACAAATAAATAGACCCAGCGGTCTGTGCTGTGGGTTGTCCGTGATAATATGAGACGGAAGATACCGTTAGGTGTGGTTGGGGAAGGGGGGAAGGTGCGCAATGACTTGTGCGCAGCAGTCAGAGAGGGAAATCTAGTTCCCCACCCAAGTGGATGTGCGAGCGAGACAGAGGTACCAAACTTCGTTTTTTCATTCTGGCAACCAGTACACAAGACCGCTGGGTCTATTTATACATGTCCGTGGGTGCAATGACGGAAGTACTTGCCTTATTTTAGGGACGAGATGTCACAGACCTGCTCCAGGTTACCTGCCTAGAAGGTTGCCTCGTGTTAACGGGCTTTAAGAATCAATACTAACACGCTGAACTTACGAAATGTTTCTTGTATTTTTGTGTAAGTTCAGCCCATTCGGAATTAGAAGTACTCGTGATTCTTAGCTCTGCCTAATTTCTCCGGAGCCACGCACCTCTAAATCCCATACTCTCGTTTAAGGAGGAAATCTTACAAGTGTTTTCATTATTAAGTTTTTCTCAACTAGTAACTTAACCGATTCGCAAAAACAAAATATGGCAAAAACTGCAAGCGTTCACCGAAGGATAGAATTTAGTCGAGCGTGGCTCCGGAAAAAATTAGAGAGAGTAAAAATCCGAGAATAATGCCACTTGCAAAAACTAATTCTGAAAGGGTAAAACTTGATAAATTATTTCTCCTAAGTACCGGTACCTGTCTTATTTCGTGTAACTAAATACTTCTGGAACGGTCAGAGCATCCTACCACACTTTTACTGCTCGTGTGACGCCAGTCTAATAAGTCATGAATCCACTTCTTTCTTTGTAAAATTAATTCGTTTGGAACAAAAGAACGATATTTCATTCTTTAATGTATTACTCTTTTTATTTCAACAATGAATGCATTTGCACTGTTACTAATCGTAGTTCGAAGTTCTAGTTCCTTTTAGCTTTCATTTCGTAAGTTTAGATTATGTTAGGTTTACAAGCCACATTTTAAAAAGGAGTTAGGCACTCCCCTTTTTATTATCAGTTTAAATCTGACTCAATCAGCGAAAATGATCACGAACTACTTTAATGGAGTTATGTTGTGATCATAAAAGTTATCGGAAACAGACACCATAACATTTTTTTCCTGCACGGAAAGCTGCTCTGAAACCAGAACAGGTACAATATTTGTAAATTACTCAGGTCTCCCGTCAATATCCTATAATCTATAGTGTTTTGTAAGTTACGAAAGATGTTGTACTTTACCAAGATTTTGAGTCGGCACAGTAATGGCTTATTAAAACTTATCTAATACCGAGTTAGTTAACGCATCAAACGACGATAATCAACGAAAGAACAGGAAAAATTGTTCCGTTTGTTTAAGAATTATTCTCTATGTCGAATTTTTAAAATGATATACTAGAAAGAATTTAATGTCTGAAATAATAATTATACTTCCACCACCGAAGACTCCCTACAGTATTCCAATGCAGACGTTCCGGTTCCTGTCCTGCCTGCGTGCCTATTCCGCTGTATTCATTCCTCGACCACTCCAGTCTCGCGTGTAGGTGGTCTCATACTAATTTCACATGTACAGGTGACAACTCGGCGACTTATGATTCAAGGTGTTCCAATTAAAATCAAGTACACCTCAAACTTATATTAATTTCCAGATAAATTAACCAACACTTAAGCCTACTCAAATGAATCTAATTGTAAAAACAAATGCTTCACAATAAACAAGGGATTAGTCTAGTAAAACTGTTTCCATCACATGAAACTACCAATTAGTACAAAAGATAGCGTTTATACTGTATACCTAATTCTTGGGAGTATCTGCTGAATAGCAGGCTCTTATATAATAAAGGCAAAAGACATTAATATAACAATTTGAATGTTCATTGTCCAAGTAAAGACTTTCTTCAGAGAGAATTCTCTTGTGTTCTAAAATAAGCTTATTTTTTAGAAGTAATTAACTTTGCCCAATAAAAGTTTTTAAATAGATTCTTAAGTATAATTGGGGGTCAATGACACTGAAATACCTATCTCAGGGCTTGAATTTCAATTTTTATGCCCATGAAAAAGTTCTCACAGATCTCTTTCCAAAGTTCTATACCTTCTCATTTGCAACAGGAACCATTATGTCTAGTACCTACCTGAGCGATGAGTTCCTCGTACTGATTTGCAGTTGCACAACAGAAATGATACCACTTCCTTACAAAGACAGAAAACCAAACTCAATTCAAGTACAAATAGCTATAAGTTCTGTGATCACGAATGATTAACAAAAATAACCAAAACTGAATTCTAAAAATCACTCCAAAATGTTTTTGACTTCCAAAACAGAAATCCATCCTAAAATATTCTTTAATACATGCAAACAATACTGATTCACTTCAGTGGTTCAATTAATTAAAATCATATTACTTTCTGTATGAAGAAACAAATTATATTCTTAATGAAATTTCTGACCAGCTGACTTTTATAGAATATTAAAAATCATTAATATGAGACTGATGCATATTTAACTTTTTATTTTTTAAGAGACACAATGAGTTCAACTTCATGGCAATACTACAAATTACGTTTAGTGCAATAGTCACCAACCTTCTGGATCTCAAAAACAACTAAATTCAACATTCTAAATCCTGTAGATCACTAAATGATTTCTTAAAGATTCATCTATCAAAAATTGGTCAGGAAAATCTCATTCCTCTCATAAAATATACAGAATACCATAAAAAAATTATTATAAAAATCATTAGTGTTTTAAGATTTTGTTGTGACAACAAAAATTGTCAAGGTTGTTGTGTGAAACATGTCCAAGACCTTGCCCTTGTTATGTTGAAATCTTAACCAAAATTGTGTAAATTTTTTTCTTCTCTTTTTACTACATGTTGCCAGTTCCTCAAATACGATTCAAATCAATTAAACATTATAATATGTACACCATAGAAAACTAGTATCTTCAACGGAAGATAAATAGAATTTCTTAATGTATTTTGTTTTTTTGTTATTGAAAAACAAAAATTGCAATTTGTGCCCATATTCTTCTTCAACCATTATAATATTTTCAAGGACCACCAGTAGTATACAGATCACCGGTTGGTAATCAGTGGTTTAATGTATTCATTCTTGTAATAAGAAACTCTAAAGTCTATTCCTTATGCTGCTATTGTATAATTCTACTCAATAAATACACTAACATGTTATCATGCAATGAGACTTGAAATCAACATGCATAAACAAAAGCAGTAATGAAACTAATTATATTCAAATCCTTGGTATTCCTTCATCACAGTGCATAATTACTCTACATTAAAAGGCAAGATAAAATAATACACATAACTTACACAATATAAAAATGAATAATATCTCCAACACACTTGAAGCAAGTAAACAAGGGGAAGCCAAATAGATCATGTTTACGTGCATATTGTAAGTCAAAACTATCACACAGTACGAAGTAAAATACTTCAGGAACTTTCAGTTGTCACTACCATAAAACATTAATTGAGTGATGTCTGCCACACACTCCACTTCAATACAAAAGTACTACTTTCAGAAGCTGTTGCTCCCATCAACTCCTGCCGCCTGGAGCAATTCCAGTTGCTAGGAGTTCCTGACACTAGCAACAGCTTCAAAAATTTATCTGATTAATGTGGCAGACATCACTCAATTAATATTTTACAACTCATTATTTCTCCTATCCTCGTTCACCCTTACCAATACCATGTTTTCATTAATTTTTCTTTTCTCTTAATCAAAAATCATGCAAGATAAAGAAAAATTAATATGAAAACAACAAACTCAGAGTAAAATATAATAAGCAATAACAACTAAAACAATATTAATAATAATATATAAACACCTATAATGAAGCCCATGTTAGTTGATGAAATAACTTCAAATAAAAATCACAGCATATAATGTTAGAATCAATCATGAGGAGTAAAAATGAAGGACAGAGGATGGCACGAGGACAGGACCTTGGAAATTTAGAATTGAAGGAAAATCACCAACACGACACTCCGAAAAAATTTACTCAAAAATCATATTTATTTCCAAAAGTTTATTCCACAGTCTGATGTATGCAAATAAAAGAACCTGAAGATTTTGAACAAAAATAGCAAACTATTTCAAGTGAAGTCAAGCCTTAAATAGCATTTAATATCATGTGTCCATATCAATTAAGGAATTAGTAGTTAAGTTAACACACCAAATTAAGATGTTAAACCATCTGTCTTTAACAAGCACAAGGATTCCTCTAACAGGTCTGAATAATTGGACCACTGTATCAAAATATTCCAGTTAATGATTTGCTATTGGTTCAGTGTCCCAAGTCATATACAACAAAAAATACAGCAAGGAAGTTTGTGAATAAGACAAACAAGAGCACTTTCACACATGCTTCCTCATGATGCTCATTCCCTTATATATTTTCCTGATGAATTAAATACTTAATACTTTCAATAGTTCTTACAAGCAGCATATAGTATTAGTGCGAATATACATTAGTGAAGCACAATATTACCAATGTTAACTCGTGGGTAACTTTCTTTACATATCACTGACAAAAACAAACTATAAACAGCATATCAATCCACACATGCTTAACTCCAGTAAACCTCAATGATTCAAGTTAAATTTAAAAGCTTCTCAAAATATTCTTAGCTGAGGCTATTTTCTCATCTAATAAATTATGAAGTCATTTCCTCAATTATATCATTCATCCTACAACACGCCATTACAAAAATTCATTGGCTAAAATTCAATGAATAACACTGGTGAAAATGTCAAATATGCCAAACATATAGAAAACATGATCAATGCAAGCTGTCAACTGGGAGAAAGGTTCCACTAGGTCATACCAACATTTTAGCTACAGCAGAGGTGACGAGGTTGGCACTAGATTCAATAATTCTGCGCGCGTAAGCAAGCTGAAAATTATGAAAGGTCACCAAAAAATTACTACAAATGCTTAAAATGTTGAACTACACAAAATGCAATATAATATTAAAATATTTTTTTTTAATATCGTAGAATACGTAACACTGACAAAGTCATTCTTTGAGCTCACTTACAAATCGCTACTCATCAGCTCCCAAGTCAAGAAATTGGAAAAAAAAAAAAGTTCCCACACTGAAATCTAGCCACGCGAACTAACTTCGAGACGATGCTGAGGTTATGTTGCACAAGGCAGCTATCTGTAAATACTGCGGCGTGCCATCTAGTGGAGCCAACCAGAAGCTTATGATGATATGGATTCGCTGATCCAGCTGATCAGCTGTTTACACATGAACGTAATGAACAGTTCCGATTAACAATTTATTCCCAAGATCTTCTGGTTTGGGTACGAGCTTAAGTTTTACGTTCTTTTTCGTGTCAAAAACAGGAATAGCACTTTCTATACAAGAACATTACTATAATGCTTTTTCAACTAATTCATTTCCTTCATTTCAGAAACATTGCAGTCCCTGTCTTTCCACTATTACGGAGTTCACATGACGAGAAATATCCTTTCATCGTGCCGCGACGTGCACTTAGCCCACCTACTAAAACACGTGTCACCTGTAGAGAGGAACTGCAACACTAATAAACAATGACGACAGCAATATAACCCACAAAACGTTAAATACCTTTCAATCTGAACAGGACTACATAACCTATGTGATTGATAGTCGCACTGAATATAAGAACAAAAATTTCTCTGAAGTAATAATTCACAGCCAAATTTAATACCGCCAACAGATTTTTCCTGGATCCCTCATTTCTGTAGTATATTTACTTTTACTGTTATAAATTTATTAGGTTGACAGTGCCGGCTGACAATTGTGTGCCTAGCATGCTCTCGTTCGGCTACTTCTAAAGCACAGCAAATGTCAGAATTAATCGCATCCACTAATTCCATAAGGTAATTCAATGTAAAGAAACCAATAATAAAATTTAACTCACCATGGTCATTTTAGGCCATATTCTTATACACTATTTCCATCACTTGCAGCAAACGGCCACCTCCAGCGCGCCCGACTCTAGCACCGCAGTATCCCACTCCCCGTTCCTTCCCGAACAGCCATCGCTCGAACTACGAGAATTCTAAAAATTCTCGCTCGCAAGTAGTGCGGCGCAGTAGTATTTTCTGTTGTAATGTTTGTTGTGGACCTATCCGGTACTACGTAGTCAAACTAATAACTTTTATCGTGGAAATATATTTGCTTTCATATACAATTTCCCGCGTAGTACAAGAAAGTAGTTTTGCACCACCCAACATTTTGTGCGATAAATCAAACTGCATAGCTTTCAAAGTAAAATGGGACAATCACAATGCTCATCCCACACAGCGTAGTGCGTATATAACCCCATCAATCAAGTTGGCGGCGGACCAATCGTACAACAAAAGCAAAGACAATGCCCTCCATATCAGGGAAGGAGGGCAATTCAAACGGCGCACTGTCACATAATTCCCCTCTGTAAAAAGAAGGCACTATATAATAGAAGACTGCTGTCCTTTTAGGAGCTAACATCAATATTGGAATTAATGTGATGGTCTCTTGCTTGCTTCCAGAGAGTAAATTGATCAATTGTCCTCCACGTGGTCATTCGCAGTTTGTAACTGCTTCTTTGACTCTAAATTTATTTAATAATGCGTAATTGCAAGCATAACACTATTATTATTATTATTATTAACTTTAGAGGAGTGTAATCTTTATCTAAACGAACGAGTAACTGATGAAGAGGGTCGTGTCTACTCTTGAAATAATTTCTTAGTTTTGTCATCTGCGAGTGACAATGATTTGCTACGTCTAACAACCCCTTCCCCCTTCTGACCTTGGCAGGTAAAGGCGGTCAACACTTCCTTTGGCATGGTGTCTTCTAAATTTTTGTCATGAGAGTGGGCACTTTTCTGTTGATGTTGTCCAGATCTGTGTGGGACCAATTAACAATTTTTGCATTTAATTGAGTCTTCAATATTGAAATGAACCTTTTTTCATACTTGTTTTGGAAATACTTTTTGAGGTCAGAGTGGTCAAATTTGCGATATTTTTGGAAGCCAAGATACTTATAATTTTGATCTGATTCTAGACATTTTATGAATGATTCAGTGAACACTTCATAATTTTCTCCTAACATGAATTTATCTCTATTAATGTGCTTGGTAGCACATTTATCTAATCCAAAGGACATTTTAATGTTTGAGCTTTAGAACTGTATGATTTTCAGAAGGCTGTGCAGATTATCTGGAGAGTTAGCAAACACCTTTATGTCGTCCATACACATAAAGTGGGTAATTTGGGATGTTCTGTGCTTTGTTTCTAATTTGTAACCAAATTGTGTTTCATTGAGAAGTCTCGACAATGGATTCAAAGCCAGGCAAAAACATAACGGACTTAGTGAATCACCCTGATAAATCCCCCTTCGAATTGGTGTGTTACAGGTAGTGATAGATGCATTGTGTACTTTGGTCATCCACTTTTTCATTATTCCCTCCATTAAATTGACTTTTGTTGGATTGATCTTATAAATTTGGAGAATCTGAATTAACCGTGAGTGAGCCACTGAATCAAATGCTTTCTGATAGTCAATACATGCTATGGACACATTTCTTGATCTTTTTCGACTTTGTGTTAAGATAAATGAGTTAATAACAAGTTGTTCTTTGCAACTCATAGATCTCTTGACACAACGTTTCTGCTCCTTTGCCAGTACCGAATTGTTATTTTAAAAAACTGAAAATCATGTCTGCTATTATTGTCAGTAATTTGTAAATAGTTGGTAAGCATGTGATCGGGCAAACGTTTTGAGGGTTATCTTGACTTCCAGTTTTGAAGACGAGGTAAGTTTCTGTTGTTGTTGTTGTTATTCTCGTCGTCCGGTCGTCGTCGTCAACCCAAACAGCTCACGAATTTTAAACTGTTTCTCGAAGTACGTTTTCAGCCAAAAAGTATGTAAATCGATACCGTAATTTAAAAGGTTCCAACTAAATTTAACAAGTGGGAAAAGTTAATACATTTACAATTCAAGAAAGGGGTGATCGTATACAGTCGAAATCTTCTAACAAGAGTAATACCAAATGAATGAACTCAGTAATAGGCTAGGGAAACGAAAAAGACAAAACCAGGAAAAAATATAGAAGTTTCTTCGATAATCGTTTCTTACGTTTTTGGAGGTTTTGAATCCGAATTTCAATTTTGCCATCTCGTAAAGCTTTTACGTACCGAGAAAAAAATCGAAAAACCGCTCTTTTCTTCGTTTCTTGTTTATGACTCGAAACGTAGGCGATTCTTGAGAAAATATCTATATACGAAAAAAATGAACATTAAACTTCCTAAAAATTAGGTTATTTTGTCCGACGAACAGACAAAGCGCTGTGAATTTTGTCCAAAATTTCTATATGGACTTCGAAAAACAGTTTTTGTTTCGTTAATGACTGGAAAATTAGACACTTTTAGGGCTCGGTAACATGAACAACTTCATTAAATTTATTACAAATTATGTCACTTATAGCAGGGGTGCCCACCCTCGAAAAACCCTGTGACGCAGAAACCCCTCTCAAAATTTACGAGACCCCACCCCGCTTCAACTCACTTCCAAATCATATTCAAAAAAATTAAAAATATTTTACTACTTTATTCCTCTTATTTATCCCACCTCCATATTCAAACCAGTATACAAAAGCAATGCACATGCTTTCTCATACACTTTTCAGATCCGTATCTATAAAGTACGCAAAACTAACTTTACAAAGAAAACCGAAATAATTTCCAACTATTCTATGTTGATGTCGACAGCAATATTCTCCACATAAAGAGAAAGGGATTATGAAAATGGATGATTTGTATTATTTTTCTTGAAATTTTGTACAGAATCCAAAATTAAACTAATTTTTTCTTTTACTTGCACAGTAAATAGTTTGCATTAAGAATGATCCAGTAGGTGAATCATTCCGACCCCGAAGGGCAAGGATGTTAGTGTGAGTGAAAGGTGATGTGTCAGGAAGCATCAAGATGTTTCGGAACGAAGTGAAGACAGAATGAGGAAATAGCGAGCCGCCTTCCAATCTTTTACAGGCTATAGTTTTCTAAAGCTGATATCTCCCTCGGTTTGATACATCTGCACTACTAAATAGTTTTGAACTCTCTCGATATAGTGAAATCCACACGGAAAATACATGAGGTAATGATTCGGTTGAGATATAATTTTCCTACTTCTATGTCAAACTTTAAAAACTGAGCCGCTCTTGATAATATTTTCCAAATTATATTTTACTTCGGGAATCGAACACGGGATTACTTGGTGATGAGCGACATCACTACCACCTGAGCCACCGGTGGGGCTAAACGTTCGTGAACAAAATGTATATTAAAGAAGACACAACAACGTACAATTCGAAACGGCAGTCTTTACTTCACCACTGTTCTTACCTTAAACCGCATACAGTAACGCTGATGCTTTCTCTGATAATGGTTCACAAGATCCACTACCATTGCACTTCGTTTTAGTTATTTTGATTTTAACATTTTTTTTTTGGTAAAGTTCTATCCACTTGTCATATCCAACGGTCATAACACGTAGGCTCCCGAACGGCAAAACATGGGAAAAAAGACGAGATTCAAAATTGAGCTCCGACCTGGATCGCACACAGTAAACAAAAACACTGGAGGTAAAGCAATGGATCTTCAATGCAAGTGTAACATCAGGACCAGTTCAGTCTATCGATTTGTGAAATATTAACATTTTCACGCATTTTGCTAGCCGGACATTCCTAAGAAGATTACGGTCGGGCCAGGCGCCGCCAAATAAGGAAAAGTGACCAACACTAAGCCTTTCCATTCAGTGTGTGGACCAGCCCCTGCTTTTCCGGGAAGGAGCAATGCGCTCGAAGAACGCCGGCCGAAGGGTGTGATCAGTTCTTGCCTTCCATTTGTCTTGTAATATTTCTGTAAGAGGGACTTGTTCGCCATGTGTACCGAGGCGAGGCCGGAAAAATCCCTAAAGAAAGAATGTTATAAATGGAAAACTTCCACCGGATGCTGAAATAATGACCATCCCGAGAAGGACGCTGGCATATCGGTAAAGACACAGTGTTCTCAAAAGCTGAGGGGTGACCAAGATGATTTGGAGTGCTCATTGCGGTTGCGAAGGCGTGGTCACGTGACCTCCGCTTCCGTATATATTGGGAGGATTGAAGATCCTCGGGGACTTTCGGACTTTCAGACTTCTGCGGAGTGTTCGGAAGTACCCGGTTACTGAGATGTGACCTGGCTAGTATTGGTCGTCAGACCACTGAGAATTGCTGCGGTAATTCAATTAAATTGCTATTAGGCGCGAATGACGTAACTTGGTACAGTTAGTTATTTCGGGATAGCAACTTGTAAATTTTGGAGATTCTGTTGATCTGGGTAGATTTCCGAATTAATTGTTAACACCAGTATTCATATCGGTGTGTAATTGATGCTTTCAGATAGCATTAACTGTGTAATGACTTATTCATACTTGTATTTATGATTTGAGAGTTCGTTCAAGTTTGTAAATACGCAGATTTCAATTTAACTTGTATTAAAGGAATATTTTATTGTTATTACACGTGTGTTTGATTGCTTGGGAACCAAGCTGGTGACAGCAAACTCTACCATAAGGGTTGTGGTATTTATGGTTGAATCCCGCTTCTACCCTAAAAATACCCACATCGCATCTGGGCTTGTGGTGTGGTGTAACAGCAAGGAACAACGAAATGTTGTTTTCTAGATCGGCTGTCTGTTGAGTAATCTTATCAATGTAAGATGTAGAAGCAGCTATCTGTTGTTTCTTCTTGGTTCACGCTAATGAGATGAGTCTTCCGATCTTTTGATGGACACGAGGTGACCTCCCAGAACTTATCCCACTCTCGTACTTGCTTATTCAGCGGTCTCTACAGAACTCTGCACAGCATAACTATTTACGAGTTATTCATCGGTGTCGAAAAGGAATATAGGTATTTATCTAGGTAAAATGTCCGTAAAGTTTTAAAATTAATACATTTTTATTATTTTTATTTTCATACATGCTATTTTAAAAAGTATTTTTTAACTATTAAATATTCTTAACTAAAAATACTCTACATTTCTTCGACCCCCCTCCCCCCATAAGAAAGTTCAATGACGCAGTTTGCGTCACGGCTCCCTCCCCTGGGGCACTCCTGCTTATAGGGTATTTTTCGTTAAATAAAATGTTTAGGCGCTATTCAACGCAGTAGTGTGCGTTTATGTTGAGTGTATATTGGACGCAACCGCTAAGCTTAGAACAACTCGGTGTCAGTTCAATTTTCACAGAATCCATATTTGCAGCAATTCAACTTTAGTTAACATGTAATACATTAAATACATACGTGATTAAATAATGAATGTGGAAATTATTCATTTTTACCGAAGACACTTGTTACAAACCAATAGTTTGTAGAAATCATTATTAACAATTACCTATTTGTTATTAATTATTTATTTCTATTTGTTGTTATTTGTGCATTTAATATGTACTACCATTTAAAGCCACCGCCATTCAAGNCTTAGTACTGGATGTTCCGGGCTTCTCGTCTTACTCGTATGGTTCTCACTGAGAGAAATTCTCGAGTCTCTGTTCTACTGTCATGTCCCACTACGTGCCACACTATGACTTATTAATTCGGCGGATAGTGAAGGGTCCATCTGACGTAAAGTTTCATGGTAATCTCCAATTTGTTCATGTCGTGGAGGTACACATGAACCCACTTTGCATATGAGCAGTGGCCGGTCGATAATAAAAACTATCTTTGAAATTTGGACGGAGCACCCTTCCATTTTGTTTTGTCTTAAAAGAAAACTTTCCGAATGTCTCATTTTATTCCACAAAGTACTAAGTGTCTTCAGCAAAACTGAATTATTTTCAAATTAATTTTTTAAATTACCAATATATGTAATGTATTGGATGTTGAATTGTTACAAATATGGATATTTTGAAAATTGAGCTGACACCGAGTTGTTCTTAGCTTATTTCGTTAAATGTATTAAATTTTTCTGTAGCAGTAGAAATATTATCTGATAGCACGAGAAATTATTTTAATACATTTATTTTATCCCCAAAAGATATGATGAGAGATGTTCGATACTACCCTACCATCAATCAGGCAATTTCCCGAATTACAAGCAACAACTTTATAATCAATTTCTTGAGACTTGTGTGATATCGTGTGAGATTGTTGTCGGATTCGCAATTATCGACATGGTGCAGGGCAACCGTGCGGCACTTCATGTAAGCAAGCACGAAGAGAGTTATTAGGAATGTATTAGAACACTTGTTACGTAAAGTTACTTGTTTGTGATTGTGAGATTAAATGGATAAGACAAGAAAAAGTTATGCATATAATTATCACGATTTTTCATTTTTTTTAAATGTTACGTTTAAATGAAAATACAAATCAGGATAGTCATAAAGTAATTTGTGGACATATTTTTCTGCATATAATTTTTTCGATTGTTCAAGTATTAGGGAAATTATCTTGCAACTTTCTCTAGACATCAATGATATATTCGGTTACTTAAAATACCTTCCTATTGGGTTAATTTATGAAAAAAAAAGTTTCTTCAACTACATGAAAAATTAAAAATTAATATTATGTAATTGTATTTCTAGCGCGTTCACGAAATAATTCCTGTTCTTCCTAATATTTCCCATGTAATATTTATTTCTTTTAGCCCATCCTCAGACGTGACTACCACGGTGTTTGCGAACTTTTTTTGTAGTATTTGTAAATGGGAAATGTAGCGTGCTATTGAATCTCATATACATGGGGTAATAGGAGGTAAGAGTTGGATGGTAGGGCTATTGATAGAATGTGGACAGGTTTGCTGGGTTTACTGACAACTTGGACCACGTGGAGGTGTTAGTAGGAGTAATTACTCAGAGGTACCCCCCTAAACCCTGCAACGCAGAACACCCCCTCAAATTTTGCGAGACCCCCTTCAAAAAAATACTCCCCACCAAAACAAAAGAATTAGTCCCCCACCTTCGCTTTGACTGTCTTCCAAATCATATTCCAAAAATCTAGAAATATTTTACAAATTTATCCCTCTTATTTACCCTAACTCCATTTTAAAATCTGTTTGCAAAACCAGTGCACACGCTTTATCATACACTTTTAACTCTCATCTATATAGTACGCAAACTAACTTTACAAAGAAAAAAGCAACCATTTTCATACGTGCTATATTAATGTTGACAACAGCAGTTTAATCTACTGCGTATAAAATAAAGGGAAAGTGACTGCTTGAAAATGGCACTAAATGGCGTTAAATGTTTGGTACAATTTTTCTATAAATTTTGCGCAGAATCCAAAATAAAACTAATTTTTTATCTTTTACATACGCGGTAAAAAAAATAGTTTGCTCTAAGAAATATCCAGTAGGCGAATCATTCCGACCGCGAAGGGTAAGGATGTTTGTGTAAGCGAAAGGTTTTGTGTCAGAGAACAACTGGAAACGAAGAAAAGGTGTCAGTGAGGGAGGTAGCCAGCCGCCTTCCCATATTTTCCTGGTTATACGGTATTACGCATCGTATTAAAATCATTCAGTATCAGAGATACTAAAAACGAATATTTCCGTCAAAACCTCGCGATTTTTTTTCTTGGTTAGACACTCTAGGCCACGTACATGAGAAAGTAAAAAGAATGTTCATCACCTATATCCATTTTCCTGATACAGGATAAATTTAAATAAGATTACAATACATAATTAGATGTTAATTTATATTACAGCAGCTAAAAAATTAGGAAAATAGAAGAACAGTTTGAATTTTTACATTTTCAAAGAACCATACATTCCATATTCATATACGCCAAACTGAAATATCGAGGTTTCTTACGTTTAATCAGGTTATTTCACTGGATAAACATCTCACATACACATCCCCTTCTTCACTTGTAAGATATATAAAGCAAGAGAATGAGGCAATTAGGAGATTTGTCACTCGATTTTATGAAACGTAGGCCATGAAAATCCTCAAGAAAAGTGTAGTATAATTTGTAACGAGTATAGGTGTGAGTGACTGCAAATATTCGTATACGAAATTTACATTAAAGTAGTCAATATCAACGTACAATTCGAGAAACAACAGTTTTTCTTTCACCTCTCTTCTTGCCTTAAACCGCTCGCAGTAACGCTTGACCAGCACTTGAAGCTTTCTCAGACTGCGGCTCAGAAGATTCACTACGCATAGCTTAAGAAATTTTGATTATTTCATTAATTTTAAATATTTTTTGCAAAGTTATATCCACTTATTATATCTAAGAGATTATGACTCACAAAAAACGCAAAAACTATAGCCAACACAGTGAATATTGGTATTCCTCACAAATCGGGTAAAGCACTGTAACAAATACACGCAGGCTCCCGAACGATAATACATGGGATAAAACACAAGATACAAAATTGAGCTCCGACCTTGATCACACACAGTAAACTAATACACTAAAGGGAAAGCAATGAATTGTTAATGCAACGCTGTTTTCTAAACCAGTCGCCTGTTGTGTAAACTTTCCATTGCAAGATAGAGATATCTGTTGTCACTTCTTCGTTTGTGCGAGGCGATGAGCCTCCCGGTCTTTTGATACACAAGAGGTGACCCCCCGATCCGTATCCCACACTCGTGTCTGCTTATTCAGCGGTCTAGATCTCTGCTCGGCATGACGTTTTACCATTTATTCATCAGTTTCGAATATGAATTGAAATTATTTATCATGTTAAAATGTCCGTAAAATTTTTAAAATTAATACGACATTGTTATGATTTTTATTTTAATATATGCTATTTTAAAAAGTATATAAATTATTAAACTATTGAATGGTCCATATTTAAAAAAAAATCTCCATTTTTCTACCCCCCACCCAAATTTTCAATGACGCAGTTTGCGTCACAATCCCTCCCCTTGTGGGCACCCCTGAGTTACTAATAGTAATAGTAGTAGGATACTAGGAGTAGTAGGAGGTGGATAGAAGGGGAGTTGTTTTTCATTGTCATAGCTTTATGAACTGGGACATTCAATTGAATAGCTATAAATTGTTTCTGGTCTTTCCGGAATTTGAACCTGGAGTGCCTTGGAGGTAAGCAAGAATGCTAACCCCTGAGCTAGCGGAGGGGCAGCGTGTTGTCACATCTAAAGAAGGCTGCAGCATGACAGTCGTAACGCCAAGCGAACACAGCCAGATGCGGCACCAACCGGATAGCTCAGGGCTTTACGATTCCGGCCGCTGTAGGACGCAGCAGAGGCGGATCTGGAGGGGGGGGGGCTAAGGGGGCTATAGACCCCCCCGGTTGGACCTGACCTCTTAAGTGATTGAGGTTGATAAATGGCATACTTTGTAATAGTGTTACCAGATTAATAATTGTTATTAGTTATAATTGTTATTGTTATTAATAATACCAGATTGTTAATTATTTATTTGATGTATTTTATTGAAAGGCAAGATTTATCAAATTTGTGTTGTAGAACCATAATTTTAAAATAAAAATGCTCCCCGGTTAGCCCCCCCCCCCTTGATTACGGTCTAAATCCGCCGCTGTGACGCAGCAATCCTCTCAAGAGTTCGCCACTCGCTAAGAGATGGTAGATGAACATTAATATGGTTTTCGAAGTGAACGGCGAATTCATAATTTGATCATTGGAGCGTATTCACTTTGTACAATCTTTCACCATAGTATCATGTATTATCGTTTATCAACATAATTTTCTATTAACAAAAGTATTATAGAGCAGAGTTTGATGAAAAAAAAAACGTTTTCGAGATTGAGGATGGAGATTTCGCATTTTATAGTTTTTTCGTCAGTTACGTTTAAGAAAACTTGAAATTCATGGATCTCGGTACATTAGACATACTCTTCAATGGGGTCTAAGAGATATTTCTCTTCCCAATTTATTATTCTAGAGTATAATTAGGAGGAAGAGAAGGCTTTATGGCCAGAACCAAACCATTTGTTGTAAAGTTAAAATAAATAAATTGTTCCCGTTTACTCTCTGTATCAATCTCGCGCATTGTTCATTCATCACTGTCTGCTTGCATCTTCTTACTTTTCCTTGTCATCATGTATATTCTTTCCTCTGTATTCTTTTGCTTCTATACCTTATATGTTCCCATCCTATCGTGCGTCCTTCCTATGGACTATGCCTTTTAGCCTCCTCTTCTTACGGCGTTCCCATCCCTAATCCCGGGAAGGTGGGAGAATTCTACGATCCAGTCCAATTAATCTTCACTTCGTTTTTCGATTTTCAACTTATTATTTACAAATTTCTGAATAAATAGTCTTTCGTCACAATCATCCTATACGATATTCTTGTAATTACTTCTTTGCTTATCATTTCCTTCCGATATACGGTTAATTCTTCTTCGCAAAATACGAAATTTCATATATTATGATCTATCGTCCCTTCTCAGCTCCACACTGTCATCTATTCATTAAAATCTCTTAAAATACTCATTGAAGTCTCCATGTCCTATAAGCATTTCTACCATTCGATGTCCTGGCTGAAACATTTCTTGATCTTGTATGCATACGTCCCACCCGGTTTTATTTTCATAAGTCGTCCTTTGTTACATTAATTCCAGCGAATCTGTCATACTTAAATAAAACGTTCGTTACATTTCTCTTCCAACCTTGTCACTCAATCTAACTAGAGTCAGGTGACATTTTATTTCGTTTTCCTGTCTCATGGTTATTCTTAAAACCCAATTTTGTGTTATTAATTCAGTGATTAAACCTCTAGCGCAGAGGTCCCCAAACGCTTTTGTTTCGTGGACCACTTGCCAGGTTTTGGGAAGATCCCCAGCTTATCTAATATTTAATTTTTGCACATTCATCAACTTCAAATGTGTATTTTACAAATGATGTAGTGCTACTCACTTTGAAAGATTTAAATCTCTAGCTGTAATGTGAAAAACATAAAAAACACTTGTTACTTTTTCTAAATTTATTAATTGAATTCAAATTTAAACCAACTATATTAAAATTTAGTATCTATTGCGTAAAAATAACTAAGCAAAAAATAAATGTTTCTAGTATAAGGGATGAACCTGATGCTTTAATAACAGCTTTTCAACATTTGACATCCATTTAGTTAGGTTTAATCTCAAATCTCCTCGGTCAGTGGTGTCCAGACTGTTTCTTTTTTTAGGAGATTGACAACCGCGCTGAAACCTCTTTTCACCAGGCGTGAAGATGGAAAAGTAATTAAAAACTTTCTCGTGATGTTCCATATTACGGGATAAGTAACAGGTATGTCATTTGAAGCCAAAATTGCAGATATCCATTTCTAAACTGTACCTTAAGTTCTTCGTTAGTACTTATTCCGACCAATTCCTCTTGTAATGTGACATCCGTTTCTTCAATGTCATCTTATGGATAGATTATTCACTGTGGTTTTACCAAAGTCAAAATATCTTCAAACCTAGTTTCAAAATATGTATAGAGGGTATTTAAATGTGGAACATAAGTTGAAATGTCATCTTCCTGGCAGCTTGTGTGTGACAAATTGGGAAGCTGGGAAAATTCACCCTGTCCAATGTTTTTCTTCATTATCTTAATTCTGGCAAGAAACGCTGAAATTATTGACTTTGTTTTAATCAAATTTAGACTGTCACCTCGTAACTGTAAGTTAACCACATTAAATTTAGTAAACAAATCTGTTGAATAGGTAATGTCTGTCCACTTGATTAAATTTTCTTTCAAAATTGAATCTTTAGCGTCTAAGAACTCTAAAACAGCCACAAAAAGTGCAAAAAATAATCTTGTCCAACATAAGCCTTTTGACAGCCATTGCACTTCAGTGTAAAGGAGTAATCGATAAAATTTCCTGTAATTTTCTTCACACAACTGCGCAAATAACCGCGTATTCAACGCGTTGCTTCGGATTCGGTTTACTGTGTTAATAACTAATTGAAGAGATTCATTCAATCTACCACTCAGATTTCTAGCAACTAAATGTTGTCAATGGATAACGCAGTGTATTGCAAACACCCCGGGGTACATTTTGCTTTAACCGGCTTATTAATCCACGACAGCACCCACTCGTGAACCCCCATATACATCTCATTGTACCCCAATCTTTTTTTCGCTGACATGGACCCCTTGCATGTCGTTGTCGACCCCTGGGGTCGATATAGACAACTTTGGGTATCAGTGCTCTAGCGGAAATGCTTCAACGCATCTATGGATACTGTGCACTAAGCTCAAATCAACTGTAGTAAACGAATTTGTTATTACTCCTAGTCCCGGTAGTAAAGAAATAGAAGCAGAGGGGAATGGAATTGGATTGAGAGAAGGGGCTGGTGGATGATGAAGCTAAGAAAAGTAACGAGAATTATATTTCCCTATTCTTCGACCTCTCTTCGTGATTCCCCTGTTCTCTCCACAAACGATAGCTACGCCAACCGCATAAGCAACAATATTACATTTCTCTCTCTTCTCCATCTTCAACAATCCATTTATTATCCAATTATTTAAAATAAAATAAAAATATTACACTTAACGCATCCAAACGGAATAGAATCTTTAAAAAATAATTAATTTAAATAATTGTTTTCTGATAAAACTTTGCAATTGGCGTTTCCGAAAACGGACTTGAAAACATTACAATTTACTGTTTATTGTGATAATTGTTTAAAATAAATTGATATGTTACAATATTTTCTCCAATAATTTTTATCAGAGCTTTTTGGACATAACGTATCCCCTGATAGCACTATATGTGTCCTCTAGGGTTTGCGCCTAGCTTGTATTGGACGCGGGTATTGTGTCTCGGACCCTTATTTTAAGGTTATTCGTGATAAGGGATCAACTTTTAATAGATTCGACACGGAATTGTTAAGGTTAGAAGTTTACGCAGAATGAACTCTCACGGGTATCCGTCTTGAATGCAACAAGTGTATCCGCTAAAAGAATAGAAGACGATAATCCTAAGGATAAAACAAAGGTATCCACAAACAGTGGCGGCGATTAGGGGTGGCATGGGGGGCAGTCCCCCACCCCCCAACTTATTTAAGGAAAAATTAAAATTTCATTTAAACTGTCGAAAACAGGAAATGATAAAAGAAATGCATACTATGTGGTAATCATCTAATTGTATTTCTTTGACTTATATCATTATTGAAATAACATTTTTGAAAACATACTTAGTGGAAGTATTTAGAAAATGTCAAAGTACAGCGCCTCAGTCAGTCGTGGAGATTCACATAGCAGCGTGTAGAAAGTGCCATGAAGAAAGTTCATCGTTGGCGGATCAGTTGAATCCCGACGATTCTTTCTTTTGAGCTCCATCGATTCATTTCGGGCATCCAGTGATACGGTTTCGAATCGTTATACGCTTGAAAAAGATAATATTTTGGAGTATATTCAGTGCTACCCCTTTATTTACGTACTCGCAGCTTTGCACGTGTAAATTCTGTAATATGTCTCCAATTTAATTTTTTTCTCATATACTCATTCATATTCATTGAGAATTTGAGGTTATATTAGTATTGGTGTACCCTCAATCCTTTATTTTCACTGATATAATTCAAAAAAAGTTTTTAGAACACCAATTTCCCATTTCACACCCTCAGGGGTGAAGTTTTGTAAAATCCTTTCTTAGCAAACATTTTTGATAATTTTGTGTGTCACGTTCTTCCCAAATCCCACCTCTAGGGACGTAGTGCACCAAATTTGGTCTGAAGGGTATAATGCTTTGGAAATACGATTAATCGTCATAGAATAGACAATAACCATGGACTCGACTATAATATCGGTCTTTTTACGTTATTTTTACGTTTCACTCTTTCCACCCCAAGCTCTAAGAATACAGTGCTCCTATGTAATATCGTCTTGAACATAACAACATTGGTTGTTGAAACATCTCGTCAACACTAAAACTATGTATCCGATGCATTTTTATTATTTTATATTTCAATATTAGTTTTCAATTATTTTATATAAGAACCCATTTCCACCCCCACCCCCACCTAAGGGATGTTAGTGGCGAGTTTATTTCACGAGGACTGAGTTCACAGTTTCGCGATATCGGGATTCCACAATCAACTCAGTGACCCCAAAAATTATGAACTCGTCACTGGTATGTCATGTTCGATATATTTTCATACCAGCCCCTTCCCTAGGGGTGCTGGAGATTATACGGGCTGATTGTGGACTTTGACGCCTTCGAGAATGTCACCACTAAATATCAGTGTCCCCAAAAACTATGATGTCAACACTAATATCGGTCACTTTCGATTATTTTTACATTTCACTCCTTCTCACCCCCAACACAAAGGGTGTTTATTCCTTGTAGGGAGTTATCGTGTACTTATCTGACTATGAGGGTGTCACTGCACATCAGCGGTCCCAAAAATGATTTATTCAACACAAATATCGGTTGTTTTCTATTATATTTACTTGTCCTTCATTCTCATCCCTAGCCCGGGGATGCTAGGGGTATATTATCTGCAATGTGGACTAATTGTTAACTTAGAAAGCATCTGGGACACCCTTTTGTATCCCAACGCCACCGAAAACTATGGTTTCGAATCTAATATTGGATTTTCTCATTATTTTTACATGTCATTCCCTTCTCACCCCTCTCTAGGGGTACAAAGGATGTCTTCCCCCCATTGGGCTTGTTGTCATATAGTCAGTCATCTGTGTATCAAATTTGGTTGAAATTGCTCACGACACTCTATAGAGTTATGGTGAGATGCATACATAAAATATTCCAACCCCGATTCCACCCCCTTAGGGTTGGATTTTCGTAAAATCGTTTCTTAGCGGATGTCTACTCCCTATGAGGAACATATCTGCCAAATTTCAAGTTTGTAGGCTTTGTAGTTTCTGATATTTCGGGTTTTGGCGGTCAGTATATCCAGATTAATGAAGGTGCGATATCAGCTATGTGCGTGAAATCTCAGAATTTAAATTTCTACACGTATCGATTTTAAACTAAAAGATACTGTATTTCACTAGGAAGTTAAGGTGTCTTTTTTTGTGGATAATTTGTGTAAGTAAGCCGACCTATCCCCAGGGTCGTTTCTAGTTATTTTAGCGCCTCAAGTAATTAAAAATTTTGTCGCCCTTCCAGTGGCGTAACGTACATCCCCGCAGAAACAGCAACGCGGGAATAACGGGAGTCGGGAACACCCGATGGGCCTGAAAGCTTGTCAGGTATTATTCTTGGATCTTCTGGTAAAGAGTCTAAAATGTCAAGAACAGTTTTTCATTACATTATATCTTGAATGTATGAAATACAAAACTCCGCAGTCGATCTCGCAAATCCCTGAAGAGTAATTAAACGGTTTCAAGATAAGAAGCGAATTGAAATATAAGAATTGAGAAAAAAATGTAATGAGAAATGTATTTAGACACACTGCGAAAATATCATTTTAAATCCCTGAATTTTATTTTATGCAGATAAATTTGCATTTTGAGTACAGGGGCCTCTCTTGGCAAAACATATTACTTTATTTGTCCAAATAATGAAAACCCATGGTTGTTCATTCTCGTATTAAAATGAAATGAAGGTAAAAATACAAAAATTGTGTTTGAGTTTTACCGGAAAATATACATTTCAAAGCTCTATTTTGAAATTTTTCAAAAAAGTGTCAAATATTTCCAATTTTCATGTCAATTGTCTGGTAAAAGTTTTTGCGGGGGAGGGGAGGGGCGACCGCATACGTTTCGCCATTGTCCCCTACTTCACAATGAATTTCACTTGAAAATTCAACATCAGCTGATAAGTAAAACATATGATCAGTTTGTATAGTAGCAAAAAATCAAACAACAATTTCAATATATTGATAAGATGAATATTGATTTTTAATAAAATATTCATTGAATCATTTTTAAATATTAATATTTCAATAAAATATTAATATTGATTTTTAAAATGCGACCATGCGGGTTTTCAATATTTTTAATAATGAAACATTTGACCGTTAAGTGAATATAATGTTAATAATAAATGTTTCCTTATTTTAATATTGCTTGTCAATATCCCCCCCCCCAACTTTTGATTCCCAATCGCCGCCACTGTCCAACAAAGGATACAATCATCTTCAGCCATGGTTGTAGAATGCTTCATGAGAGATTGTGAGCGACGCCTGCGTGATTTTAATATTCATATTCTTAAATTATTATCTGTGCTAGATATTTTGTATGTATGCATTGCAACGCAGACACTTTTAGAGACCAAGACGGAGACAAGGCTCACGACAGAATAGGGTTGGGAACTCATTTTTTTAACATCTGCATCACCTATGTACATAAGCGCCATAACGACTAAACAATAGTAAATAATATAGCCAATAACTACAATATCGAGAACGAAGCATTAGCATCGAACACGATATATAATGTACTTGAGTGCCTCCGACTGTTCACAACTACCAGAGCATTCTGCAAGCAAGTGGTCTCACACATTTGCAGGACACTTGTGTCCTCAGTGGCGTCGATCTCGCCTGTTCTCACCCTTCGCGTATCTTTCATGGACTTAAATATAAATAGACCCAACAGTCTTATGCACCGGTTGTCCGAAAGAAAACGATGTAAGGTCTCTCTCTCTCTCGCGCGCGCACATCGGCTTGGGTGGGGGAACTCGATTCCCCTCTCTGACTGCTGCGCACAAGTCGTTGCGCATTAATACCTTACATCCCACAAGCGGGTGTACGAGCGAGAGGGAGACCCCTCTAAGTGTCTTCTGTCTCATGTTATCACGGACTACCAATAGGAGTGACGGTTGAGTCTATTTATATTTGTCTATGGTTGAATTCAGGGCACTGAAGTTATGCTTCCCGCGTGTCCCTATGTATCCATGAGTAAGCTCCCACGGCGACCCACATTCCACATTACTTTGGAACTACGTTCGATTATACCTCGGTTCGCTCTGCGAGACGACCGGGTCGGAATTGTAGGAAAAATTCTATATTATTTCGAACGCATTTTACCAACTTACTGGAACATCTTATTCTAACATGCGCAGTCTTGGTCATCTGCGCGAAATAGACCGAAGACAAATTATGGCTTGCTAAAATTGTCCCTCAAAATAATATCACAAGAAAAAAGAATTCAAGACGGCTGCATCCTGATGTTCCAGATTCTAGAGAAGAACCCAATGATTTACGAAGGCATTTACACACCAAACACAGAAAAAAATATCAGAACGATTTTACTACAATAAGTATTCAAAAACCCTTTACAATTATAAATGAGAAAAGTCGCAAAAATTGGTAAATAAAATTAACTTTTATCGTGCGATGATAGAAATTATACTAAACATACAATAATCTATGTAAAATATAGATTCTAACTTCCCGCATCGGAAGATAACAGTTCTTTCACTAATTTAGATATCTTCTGTCTTCACGTTCTTGACACAAAATTAAAGTTTTTGTATTCGCGAGCCTGCTTCATGAGGAAAACGTCGAGCTTATAAAACAGCTCTTACAACAGCTGCCGACTCGGAGAATATGCTGTGTAAATAATGTAACTTAAATCGCAAGTAAAGTTGCTAGAACTTGCAGAGGCAAAGTACAAGTGTATTACTTCGAGTACGACTGAGAACAGTCCCCAACTTCTTCAAAAAATAAAAAATCGCGCACTTTCTCTATCCTGAGCTCCTCACCAAGTTATCTCAAGTACCCTGATGGAGATCTGTGCGCTAGGAGAATAATCGTGCAAGTGGACACGCTGTTCGCCTGTCTTCTTCCGCGCTGCGTGTGGTGCATTGAGGAGAGGGGAGAAGCGTCCGGTGTCGCAATTGGTGCTTGCGTCGTCGCAGTCGGCTGGCGCTGGGTGTGGTCAAAAATCCCCCGTATATAAACGATAAAATACTAATTCACAATGGTTATCTGCGCGCGCTGTTCAATTATTAATTCTTGGAACAAATAATCACTCACTATTTTCAAATAACGATTTTTCACGTTATCTAATTGAGGTAAATTTTCTGAATTTCTATGAACAGAGTAACAAAACTGTACGCAGCAATTATCTGTAACAAAAATATACGATTATGTAACAAAAAGATTCGACTTACCATAATTCCAGGAAAATATTAATTAATAAACTGGGCAATAAAGTATTTGGCAATTGAATAATAATTTGTTTCTACTACCTAGCCCAGGAAAAATATTATTTTACTAAAATGATTTGAAACCAATATCAAATACCTTCTATTGCCTCTCAAAAAAAAAAAGCTCTGGTGAAAATTTTGAGTTCAGAATGACAACTAATCGTATATAGCAGTAAAGGCTCATAATTAAGAATTGTCAGATTCATAATCAACGAATTAATCATATAATGATTGAATAACCCCTATAAATTAAATGTAATAATTTAAGACTACAAAGGAAGCAAATACATTACATCTGAGAAATAATTAAAAGAAATGGCTTATCTGAACGCGGCTTTCAGAAAATAAATTGTCCAGTCGAGCATCACAACGATATACTATATACTCATTTTAGCGATTACAGATTCACACTTCTCACAACATCACACTATTCCCATCTGTTGAAAAAATAGTATAGGAAAATTTAAAAAGAAAGGTATTGTTGTCTTATTGTCACAACGTGTTACGTGTGTGTATTTTTATTAAGTTGGTACCTTATATAAGTGTGAAGTTTTCAGATTAGTAAAGTTTTTCTGTTTGAGTAAAGTAGTGTGTAGGCGTACTGGTTTATTATTCAACACCCACGCATCCCATAACTGGTCATGGACCCAGTGCGCGTGTTGAATTGAAAACGCTGAAAGAAATAATGGCAGTGAATTATTTAGCCAGAGAGCCTAAACTCTTAGGACGCGAAAACTATGATGAATGGCCGTTTGCTGTTCCAAATGTGTTTATCCTGGAAGGGTTAACCGCGTACAGCGAAGGTAAAGAGAAAGACAAAGATGTTACAGAAAAGGCACGAGCTAAATTAATGTGAACAGGGGATTCATCAATTTTCGTGCACAGCAAGGATTCAAACGTGGCTCAGAATGTTTGGGAGACATTAAGGAAGCTGTATGATGACAATGGTTTCTCAAGAAACATAAGGTTGTTACGTGCCCTGATATCTTGAACATTGGTAAATTGTGAATCCAAGGAGTTCTATATAAACAATGTGGTCGAAACTAATTGCGTGGAACTAATTTTGGAATTATTGAAGCATAGGTTGGATCGTTGCTGCTGGCGGGCTTACAAGAAAAGTTCGCGCCAATGATAATGATGGTCGAACATCCTGGAATTCGAATTACTACTGATTTCTTCAAGACCAAGTTATTAGACATGCGTGAAGATGGCGCTGGTAATAGGTCCTTGGAGCTTCGTGATAATGCAGAAAGGAAGAAAGTCGAAAGACATTAACGCTTATGGATGAAAGACATCAACCGGGGTAATATAAAGAAAATCAATTACAAACGTAATGTTGTGCGCTTCAAATGTAAAAAAAATAGGATATTACAACACAGATTGGTACATTGATCTCATCTCACAGCAAGAAACGACTGGTTAAAAAATGTTCGAAAACCAGAATTGCCTCTTGATTGTGCCAGTGATGTATAATTAAAAACTGTTGTACATGGAAACATAATGGATCTTTGTTTTCAAGAAGTATAATATGTTCCAGACTTGACCACTAATCTTTTGTCGGTTGGACAATTGATCAAGAAAGATAATGACGCAGTATTTAATTAACAAGGCTGTGAAATCTATTGTGCTGGAAAAGTATTAGCATTGACAGCAGATGTAATAAATAATATGTATACGCTAAGAGTAGAGAAACAAAGTGTTGGATAATTAGCTGCTTCAGAACCTACAATTGAACTTTGGCACAGGTCACATTAATGCTACTTACCTAAATACGTTGCCAGAAATGGTTGATGGAGTCAACCTGAAAATACTGTCAAACATACAAAAAGTTGACTGTGTTGTGTTCTATGAAGCTATACAGACTCGTTTACCTTTTCCAAGTAAAGGGAGCAGAGTTACAGATCTGTTAGAAGCTAACGACAGTGAGGTGTGTGTCCCAGTGGGAAAACATCAATTGGTGGGTGTAAATATTTTGTAATATTGATTTGATGATCGCAGCAGAATTTTTTAAATATATTTTTTGAAACCAAAGGTGATTTTTTTTAAATTAAAGGTTTCAAGGATCTTGTGGAAAAACAGAAGAATAAGCAAATTAAAATACTGAGAACTGATAATAGTGGGGAGTATTATGGCCAGGAGTTTTGAACTTTTTCACAAGAATAATGGAATTATTCATCAGAGAACGAACAATTGTACGCTGGAACGGAATAGCCTGGCAGAGCGTTTCAACCGCACTATTATTAAAAGAGCCAAGTGTCATCATTTTTTTAAAGGATATGTATGATTTTTGGGTTCAAGCGTGTAATACTCCTTGTTATCTCAAAAACAGGTGTTGCTTCAGGTTTGCTGAAAACTCAATTTGAAGTTAAGACTGGTAATTAAACAAACATGTCATTGTTGTGTATTAACTGGAACACACAGGTAGTATTCTAGCAAAACCGTTGTGCAGGCTCGATATTCTCGCAGTCCGCTCCTACCGCTGAATACCCTCGCTGCCTGCGTCTCACCTCTTTATGACGCCCAGCTAAAGGGTGATGTCGATGGTGAGGAGGAAGTGCCCACTGTTCCCTGTAGCGAGCATCCCGTTCCATGCTGAGCGCTTGCCTGTCACCGCTTCCTGTGACCGCGCCGTTTAAATACACGGCAAGGTCTCACAAGCGTATGTATACTCTCCCCGCCTAAATAAGGTGTTCACGGTGCTAGATGCCGTAACCGCCTACAGCTTGGAGCTGGATGCCCTGTAGGGGACATGGCGGTGTCGCAGATGATTGCTTTGTCGGCGATGTAGGGCCATCGGAGGATGCTCCCCTCCGACACTTTCTCGCGATCGTTGATCCCCTGGAGATACTAATTCCTTCTGCTGACCGGTCTGCTTCTCCACCGATTCATCTTCTTCCTATTGTGCTAGTTCCGGCTGTACACACTGCTGCGGTTGTATCTGCTGCTGCTCTTCTTTTTGTACTGGATCAGACGGTGGATCTGATGTCTCCAGCTGCATTGTCTGCGGCTGCTGGTCACGATACAATGGTTTCATTGATTGCTCCTGCTGGGCCTCGTGTAATGGTGGCATTGATTGCTCCTACTGTTGTGTCGGCGACTGCTCTGCAAATTACAGCAGCTTCACCCGTTGGACCGACTGTTACACAATTTCTGGTGCCTGAAAAAAATCAGCAATAATCTCTTTGATCTGTAATTGACTTTGTTCTTGTCTTGGCTCATCTACGTCTGGGTGTGGGTAGAGCCTCGGACGAAGTTGCTCCTGATGTCTGTGTACTATTCGGTACATTGTATGGACTACGTAGATCCTCGCCCCTTCAACCTCTACAACTTTTCCCGACAATCTCTTTACTTTCCCATTGTATGCCCGGATCAGGTCTTCTACTTTATTCTTCCTTACTTGGACCGCACTAAGAATTTGTTTCTCTGGATGCAATAGCGTTAATACTGTCCTAGGTTGCCTACCTTGTAATTTCTGCGCAAGGTTCCATCCATCCCTACCCGGCATGGCCCTATACAATGATAACAATACTAACGACGCCTGATATTTATTCATTCCCGAGAACTTTGCTTTTATAATTACCGTCTTGAATGTCTGCACAAAACGTTCGGCTTCTCTATCAGATTGTGAATGAAACGGCGGAGCCACCACATGTTGAATCCCATTATTTTGGCAAAATTTATCGAACACTTCTGAAGTAAATTGACTGCCATTGTCCGTCACGATGGTGCGAGATAGCCCTTCAATGGATATTACTTCCTGCAACGCCACTACAGTTTTTTCCGCGGTTGTGTTCGACATCTGAACGACATATATGGGAAATTTGGATGAGCATAAATGAGAACCATCCACATCGCTCCTTCAAAAGAATCCGCAAAATCTAATTGCAACCTTTCCCATGGCCATGGCGCTTCTGACCATGGTACCCAATCTTGTTTTGGTATATTCTGATAGATAGGACATGCCTCACACATTGTTATAGTACTTTCTGTATCTTTATCGATCTCTATCCAACAGCAAGATCAGCTAGCCAACTACTTTGTTGACGCAATCCCCCAATGATCCTCATACAATATATTTAGTTCTTCCTTGCGCAACAACGTAGGGACTACCACCCTCGTCTGGACTCCTACTTCTAGAAGCAGAACTCCCGCTCACACTGCTTGTTGGTCCTTAAATTTAAATAACAGAATGTTCATACCACATGGTGGCCAACCCTTTCGCACATAATCACGTACCTGGCGCAGCTCGACATCTTTGTCTGTGGCTTCGGCCGTTTTCGTGGCGTTTATGGGAAATTGTGCCAATGCTTGCTCTAGTTCCTCTTCGTACTGCAAACAGTCTACCTCCTTTCGATCGAAATCTTCATCGACCCCAGCTGGCAGTCTGGATAAAGCGTCTGCGTTGGCATGCAGCACTATGCTCCTATAGACAATATCGTAATTGTAGTCCGAGAGAAATAAAGCCAAGTGGTGTAAATTCTCTAGTGCGTTATCTGGGATCTTTTTAGATGGGTGGAATAATGCGACTAATGGCTTGTGAACCGTTATCAGAAATGTATTTCCATATAAGTAACCAATGAACAAGCGAACTCGGAATATTATTCCTAGCACCTGATTCTCTATTTCGGAATATTTCTCTTGGTGTATGCTGAGTGTCTTAGACGTGAAAGCTATAGGGTTTTCCCTTCCGAACCTATCTTTCTGTGAAAGAACTGCCCCCATAGTTGGAGGTATCTGTTGCCAATGTTGCCAACCATTTGTATTCGAAATGCACCTTGTAGTTTCTTTCAAATTCTGTTTGGTGTTATCACAGGCATGCTGACATTACTGCAGTCATTTAAGAGTGTTTTGCAGTCCAGCTATGATCCATGTTCCAAAAGAAAAAAGAGAAAAATGGGACAAAAAACAGTGAAACACATTATAGTTGGCTATGATAAAAAAATACTAATGGCTAGAGATTATACAATCCTGAAACAAAGAAGATACTAAATAGCAGAAATGTAACTTCTTGGAGCCTTGTCAGGATTGATGTGTGTCCTATATCTGGATTCTTAAAGGACCACCCACCGAGTGACCATAGGCGGTATGCGCCCATGCTTGCCAGCTCCTTAATATATATGTGCAGTAAAAGGTAGGTATAGAAGTGCCCCCATGGCACTGAGCGCAGTAGTGCCCAGCGCCCCGGTTACTCGTAGTCTTTGTACGCTATTTAGCCTGGTAATTGCCGTCGCCACCCCAGAGTCAGGACACCAGACCAGTGACGCAAAAGTGATCGTAGGCCTTAAGACAGCAACATAGAGTCAATGAACCACTTTTGGTCCTAGTCCCCGTGTCCTCCCAATAGCTGTACGACAGGCTCACATAATTTTGCGAGCCTTCTCCACCGTATAATTAATGTATTTTGCCTAACTGAGACTGGTATCCAAGATCACCCCGAGATACCTGACCGAAGTTGATCTGACTACCCTTTTTCCCCGGAGTCCTGCATGAGCTCCGTAACCATACTGGAAAAACTGCGCGCGACCACCAAGCTGATATCGTCATCGTCGCCCAGGGCATAGGTTCTCCCAACATTGAGTCTGGTAAGCAAGTCATCTATCACGAGACACCACAGAATTAGTTACATACCTCCACCCTGTTGACACGTAGAAGTCTATGATAGCCCTCAACATTGCTGCGTTGAGGGATAGAACAACTTGGCGGCCCAATTTGATCCAATTTGATACTGTAGGACTAACTCCTCTTTTCTCTAGGTTGAGCTTTATTGAGCTTAGCATGGTACGGTTGAAAATCCCCTCTATATCCTGGAAGAGTACCATGACAAGCTATTGCTGATCAAGGGTACTCTCTAACCTAGTCACTAGTTTATGGAGAGCCGTCTCAATGGATTTTCCTTGCCGATAAGCATATTGGTGAGGATGCAGCACCCTCTCCCTGATGTACCTGTCCACCAGTCTCTCCAAGCTGTTCAAAAGAAAGGAATTTAGACTGATTGGACGATAGTCCTTAGGCCTGGTGAAACATGGTCTACCAGGCTTATGTATAAAGACAACTTTGGCCTGCCGTCACAGGGAATGTACATATCCCATGGTTAAGCATGCTCTGAAAATCCTAACAAGATGCGGTATGATGTGATCTCCACCCTTCTGAAGAAGTGCAGCGAAGACTCCGTCCACTCCTGGGCTTTTGAAAGGTGAATAGGATATTGCTCATTTCACTCCATTTTAGGTAACGATCTCCGCCACCTCATTCTAACCTCCTGTATCGGGTCAGCGGGATCTTTCTGATTCACACCCATGTTCGTGGTTGTTGTTCCAGGTAAGTGCGTATGCAACAACTGGCTCAGAGTTTCCCCCTCAGTTGATGTAAATTCGCCGGTGGGAGCCACCAAAGTACCGAGCCTGACCTTGCTATTCTTAGTATGTATTCTATGAAGTCTAGCTGCTTCATGCTGGTTCTGAATATCATCACAGAACTGCTTCCAGGATTTCCTGGAAAACTTCCTGACTTCCGCCTTATGTTCTCTCTGGGACTCCTGAGAGGTTTCTTCTCTTACCTGATCCTTTAGGCTTCTGTATCTATTACAAAGCCTGCGGATCCTCCTCCTGAGGTATTCCAGGTAGCTGTTCGATCTGAAGCTACATGTTGAATTTTTCCTCTCCACGACTGGGCACTTCATCTCATAACATGTAACTATAGTCTGAGTCTCATAAGTCACCCCCAGCTCCAGCTCTCCTTTGTTGCTATACCTATACAAAGGACCATTCTCCAGTCCCCTCCATAAGTCATCTTCCTAAATACCTTCCCGTCCTGTTTTACATCAAAGTTTCTAACTGCAATCTCCTCTGTCATAAACTTTCCTTTCATCCCTTTCTCCACGTCGTATATCTCTGATCTCTGTTTCTGCTTTTCTCTCTCACGCAATTTCATATCTTTCTCTGTTTCCAATATTCCAATCAACTTCTTTTCCATTCACGATGGCAACATAGCAAGTTAGCCTTGTTTTATTTCGCATAGTCTATTTTTATAATCTTGTGAGGTTACAAAACCGTTCCTTCATTATGTTCTCTATTTTCTATAGTAGTGCTACATTTGTTTTTTATCCTGACGTTTTTCGTTACCAATACATATTTCTGTTTCGTCTCTCCTAAGTGAATTATTTCATCTATCTTCTCCACAAAACGGTCAATCCTCATTTTCACCGTTGCTTCCATCTGATCTAACTGCACAGGAACTTGGTTTGCCATCTTGCCCATGAATTTCTGTATCCTCTTTTCCAATCTTTCACGCGAAATATCAACCTCTCCTAAACATCAATCTTCCAGTAGACCACCATCCTAATCAGTCTCTTCAATTCCGATTTACGCCTATTTCCTATCCCACTATCATTTGTATATAACGTCCGTGTTACCTCTATATCTTATCTTAAAATCAAACTTTAATCCACTCCT
This sequence comes from Laupala kohalensis, assembly GCA_002313205.1. Lineage (NCBI taxonomy): Eukaryota > Metazoa > Arthropoda > Insecta > Orthoptera > Trigonidiidae > Laupala > Laupala kohalensis. Next base: position 676,557 of record NNCF01130025.1, read on the forward strand.
CCATATTACCTAAATTTAATATTTCAGATACTTCCTGTTTAGACCGCATGAGACCCTCAAAATGCTCCTTGATTTTATCCAAAGCTCTCAACATCCCTATTTTCCCTTGCAACTCTTCATTGACTACACTATAATGACATATTGTTCGCCAGTTTCGATCCATCGTCCCTAATTTGTGATTGTAAACTCGCAGAATTGTCTCTAAATGTTTCACCATTAAAGATTTCCAATAATCATGTCGCTTTGCTATTTTCATTTTCTCATCTGCTAAATCATTAGTTCTCAAAGACTTTGCTGCGTCCTTTTGGTCCCGTGTCCTTGAGTTATCGTCAAGTCCCCCTTCGAACCAATAGCGCTCACTATACTCATCGACCAAGGAGAGGTATTGCTCTCCGTTTGGGAACGTACTAGTAAATTATCTATTATATTCATTTTCTCTCTGTTCTTGACACTCCCTTTCGGAGACGCACACTGTTTGTTCCCATGGCTAAGATCTCCTTCTCTCTCAAAACAATTACTCCATCAAATCTTCTTGATGTGTTATTTTATCACCCATTTTTTATACAAAGAAGGGGCTCTAATGACTTGGAAGTTAGCTAGCATTAAAGCCCCAATTTAAAAAAACAATACAAAGCAACACTTCCGGTGTAAAATGAATTTCCTCTCCGTCCAATATAATACACATACACTAACATACTCACGCAACGTTTATCCCTTTCAGATATCTGTTTTGGTTCCTATGTTATGACACCAGAGATATCCGTCATTTAAGGGGACGTGACTTCCTTACAAATACGCGCAGTTCCTCAAAAAAAGCCACTGCATCCTTTACAGCACTCTAAAAGCAGAAGGTGCAAAGTACATCTACTGAAGCGCCTATTTGTGAAATTTCAACTTCCTAGCTGCTCCCAGTACGTCAAAGTCAATAGCAGAATTTGGTCCCTAAGGTCTATTTACGGGAGCCCAAGTTTCACAATCCTCAAAGTATATACGTTTCAATAGACGAAATACGCCCAAATTGCATAATATGTAGGTCCCAGTTATCAATTAGTATCTACCAGTTGCAAAAGAGTAAAATCTTCCATTAAATACCTTCTTTAGCTCTAATTTACGGAGAACATGTACACATGAGTCCTTAGCAACAGCTATAAGATGCTTTACGCAATTTTGTGAATATATCTCCCTTTTTTTAGAATAGTACATTATAATGGACTCTTGTCTCTTTGTCTAGAGAGTCGGTTTCGCCTCCAATAACCCTTATTCAGTTTGAAGCTTTTAAAATTTCTATTTATGAGAACGAAAAGAAACTGATCTATTCTTTTACTCACGAACGCAGTCCTCTCGGTTGCCTATGAATCAAATTTCGAAGCACCCTTCCGTGCCTTCTACTATAATACACATTATAGAAAAAGATGATAAAAATCAAAATATACTTTAGAATTAAAAAATGTAATAACGTAATTATTAATAATAGCCATAGAATACAAGTGCATTTCTAACATTAGAGGAAAATACTGTGGCAGAACGAAACTTGATTTCATAAAAATAATATAATATTTAATTTTGGGCGCCTCGGCTATCTCATCTCAGGGTTCCACAATGATTACTGGGTTCGATTTTTTTTACGAAGGAAAGGACCATGCAATGGTTCCACTTAAGGAAAACGCTAACAAATAAATCCATTAATTTAATTACTGTTTTTAATCACTATAACACCCCTCATGTTGTTTCTCCCAAAAGACACAAACACAAAAGATAATCAAACATTCATATTAACACTAACGCCTAAGTGGCGTCATTCCCACCAAAAAGACACACTAAATTACACTGGCTTTAACCATATTATTTTCTAGTTGACAATTTACTCTACCTTTCTCATATCAATAACAATTCACTGAATTTAACTACCATCCGATCTGATCAACAATTAAACATACTTTTCTTTCTAACAAAGGTTATACACTGAATTTAATCCTAAACTTATTTTATTAACAATTTAATTTATCTTTCACTCAACAACAACAATTCACTGAATTTACATGGCATAACTCTATGGGCAAATGAGTTCAGCCTTGGCACTGATTTAGTCCAGAGTTCGTGCTCTTTTTATAACTGATGCCAATTACTCTATGACGCGCAAGCGCAATACGATGTTGGTTTAAACATTTACCAACAATCGCACAATACCTCTCAAGATGACAGACTAGGCAGGCCGTAGAGTAG
>NNCF01130025.1:679322-777274 GCA_002313205.1 Laupala kohalensis
AAAAAATCTTCAAAATTTTGAATCCCACGTGATCGAAACTTCCAATGCCAAAACGATTCCCCCTTCTTACGCCTCGATTCTGATTGGGAAATTTTTAAAGGGCTTCTAACGTTTTCTTGCAATGACGTTTTACTTTCAACGATCTTTCAAACAAGCTGTCTCTTGTTTCGACCTTTCGCACATCTGGGTTTATTTGGTCGGGTTGGGTCGCCTCCCCCATCCCCTCGCTAACTTGCAATTTCTAAAAATTCGTAAATTTGTCTTGACGCCAAAAGAAACCGACAGAGGACTGCGCCACACCCGATGCGACCGTAGCCCTTCGTCAATCTCCAATGGCCGTCCTTTTAAATTTCTTCAACTCTCCCTCTCTTTTAAATTTCATTCTTTCCGGACAAGGATGATTTAATTAACAATTAATTACTGAATTATTCAAATCTCACAATACAAATTACAAAATTATCAGAGACCACATTGGGATTTTCTCCTACGCATTTTATTGGAAATAATTTTACAAATAAATAATATTTTCTTAAGTTATTTACAGTTAGAACAAGAATCATGCCCTTCAGGTATAGTATGATCGATCTGACGACTGTTTTTGAAAGACCAGAATTCTTTAAAAAAATGAAAGAATAAACAATTATCTACCAATTCGTCTAATAAAAATCTGAAGCGTCAAATACGATCTACCTGCTCGTGTAATAAAAATCAGGGCTAATATTTGAATGAAATTATATTGAAGATGTACGGATTCTCGTGGACGAATCCTCTTGTGAGACGGTTTTTAATGTATTCCCAAATAATATCTAAATGAATCGATACAAAAAAACTATCACACGTGTCACCAATTCAATAAAATAAAGAAAAGTACGAAATTTACTTTGCTATTCCGGACAAATAAGAAAGTCATTCAATGAAAGCTCGCAAAAATAGAGAACTGTAGTCAAACAAAACCATTTTAAATAGTGTTTCAACTAAAATGGTAAAATTAATGATTCGCAGTTTTTAACCATAATTTATGTATTATTGTTATGATCACAATTTTTAAAATAAGCAAATTGAAAGCTTCATAAAATTGTTATAAGCTTGACTAGCATCTGACACGCTTATACTACCTGAATTGGTATAGGAGAAAAAGCACAACTTAACAAATTACCGTCTGCAACACATCTCGTCCCATTATTAATTGCATTTTGAAAAGAAACAAACTTAAATTTATCCTATGTTGTGTTTCGAGAAAGATTTGAGAATTTTCTGTAGTAAAATGGAAACTTGCTATAAGCGACAAATTTGACTAGATGTCGCGAGAAAACTAGCGTGATTGGTTTAGTGTGTGGCCTAAAAACCACAAACCAATAGGAAGGGACATAGTCGACCGACGCAAATCCTTACAACAATCGTGGATTGGCTGTGGAATAATGACGTTGTTGAAGGTGTGGCCTGCCCCAAAGAGGAATAGGAGACAGGGAAGTAAAATTCGTATATACGTTCGTGTAAACGTATTTTAAAGATATACGAGATATGATGATTTAGAGTTTTTAGCTTGTGGAGAGCAACCGGAAAGAGCGACGTGATCAGATCAGTATAACTTCATTGTCGGACAACGCGCTAGTGAATCATTCGGTGACAGGTTGTGCGGTCGACATTAACGGGATCTCGAAGTCAGTCGTCGTATTCGCGTTATGTTACAACACCGTAACGGGTGGCTAATGAACTACTAGTTAATCAGTGGAAAAGCTCAGGTTCGATCTGGCCCGCCGATCCGAGGGTCGGTGCGCCCTCCCGAAAAAAGGGTAAATGCGCCTTCGGAAGTGTATAAGTGCGCCCTCTCTCAAAAATAAACAATTAAAAACTCGAAACAGAGAACCGGAAAAGAAGAGAAATGAATTCCCCGTAAGCGTACGACGAAGGCGCTAAAGTACTGATAAGTGACGCAGTGAGCAAAATGCTCATGAACAGCAACTGAAGCGTTATTATGACGTCGCATTCTCGCCTAGTGTACGGGGAGATGACAGAGACAAGAGCTGTGGCGAAAGATTCGAAGATCGCCCAAGCTTATTTCATATTGAAACAGATGACTCTGTTTATTTCACTCATCCACGTTTCCGTTTGGTCTCTTCTTCCCCTCTGTTGGAGACGTTTTTCTGTCGTATGTTACTATTTCGAAACGCATTGTAAAGCTGCCGAGAGCATAATTCTTCAAATAATAAATTATTTTAGTGCCGACATCTTTCTCATGGCTTCATGACTCAGGCAGTTACATTTAGTTCATTGTCTGTTGTGTTAAGAGTGGTACGGTGCATTGCGTTAAAGTTCGGGAAAAGTTAAATCTGCCTCTGCCTTGGGCCGCTGATTGGAATTGATAGGATGGTCCCTTGCTTGCTTCCGGAGAGTAAATTAGTTTATTGTCTTCCACGTGACCATACGCAGTTAATAATAATTATTATTATTATATCCGCGGAAGCAATGGAACGAGAATACGACAGGTGATGACCACTAATTTATTACAGAAAACAAGTACACTACTCACATACAAATACATAAAATACTAGCTACTAAACTATGCGAGTCTGGTCGCATTGTCCGTGTTGCCTCAATCTAGGTCCGTGGTACATGACACACTGTCACTTGGTCCGCGGTCGCCGTCTTCGGTTGACGTAGGTAACGCTGTCGGCACAGGCGTGACGGTATCTGATGTCACGTCGGAACGCTCTCTATGAGTGTTTACCTCAATTATTATTATTATCATCAGCATCATTTTAGTGAACTTTTTTAATTTCTGACATCGTTCGTATTAGAATCAAGATATTCAGATTTGTTGATTCTTCCATTCGTCTATTTATAGTGTTATTGTTCACCTGGCTGTCTGCTTTGTGTTTATTTTACACCGGACCGATGGGCGCCCCTTCAGACAAAGGCCTCCCTTATGAATACGTACTAAAAAATTTACATGCGTACCCAAAAATGCAAAAAATAATTCATAAATTTGGTATAAAAGTTGAGAATAATGTTTGAAACACGTTTCAATCCCGTCTGACAAAATAAAAACACTCTACGTAGAAATGATTTGTAACGTTTGCGAAATCATCTTAGCAATAAAAAATACCTCTTCTTTTCACTATTGAACGTAACTTACAATCGGAGGGAAATATATATTTGCCCGGGTTCTCAGATGTCCGATCGAACCAGGTCTAAAAAACTATGATATTATAATTTGAAACGATGTAGTTGCAATCAATACCACAGCGATATCATTCCACACCTTTATTTTAAGATGTTTTAAAGGACTTGAGATTGCACCAACAGAGGTGAAATGCCTCATGTATCAACGTCCGTATAATTGTTTTAAATCTATAGTATATTTTGCACTCACAAACGCTCAAAATTCATTAAATATTAACTCTTCAAAAGTATGTCAGATTTTCTTGCGGAGTTTCTTTGCTAGAATATTAGATTTATTTCTGCATATTTTTTGAAAATGTTCGTCGTTATTAATAATAATCTAAGGAATATAATTTGCAGAACTGTGTCAATGTTTGGGAGAGAGAGGAGGACTTTTTCAAATATGTTAAGGGGCCGAAAATTTCTGTGGACAGTAATGTAAAATCCTTCATAAAAAAAGTGCCAACGTCAGAATTATCAGGTTTCTACTGCATTTTTATCTTTATAGACACTTGTGAATAATTTATAACGGAATTTATCCATAATTTAGGAAGGTAAGAGCACATAACGCTGTTTTTGTTTGACCCCCCCCCCCGATGTATGGGTGTTCCTACATTTGCTCCCCCTAACAATTTAGGGTCTGCGCCCTTTTGGGAGTCCCAGTCTGACCCTGGATAAGTTTACGCGACGGTGTACACATAACGTGATGTAAGGCAAGTTGATGGACATCGCCTGAATTGCTGCTCCGACTACAATCCCGTTGACGACTGAACGCGATAATGTGCTTGCGCTTCCGCTTCGACCGACATCCTATGAACGCACCATTTCTGAGGTATCAGTAATAATTGTAATTTAAGTGATGAACTCAAGTGTTACTCGGTGTGTCAATGTTATCGTGTACCGGTGAGAGAATGCATCCATACAAAAAATATTGTTTGTGCAAGGCAACCTAAAAAATTGACATACATTCTCAATTCGAAGGTATATAACTGAGCAAATTAAATTGTCAATAATCACGATGTACTTATGATGTCAGTGAGTTTGGACAGCTTCCAGCTACGTTTACGTGCGACACGTGTCGTAGCTTAACACATGAAAGCCTAAAGCCAATAAAGTATCAGTTTGATGACCTTGTATTTGCGTGACGAAGCTAAGATTATTCTAAGCTCCGTTTGTCAGACTTCTTTGTGTGCTTTTGGGGGACAACGGGGTTATGCCAGTGTTTATTTTTTGGCGTTTTTTAAATGTTGTTTGGGAAGGAGTGATACCACAACGTATTATGTGCAATTAACTAATGATTGATTATATTAATTGTTTTGGGACATGTGTTTCCGTTTTGAAGAATTTTTTTGTTTCACGCCAAATAACGGCCGAACATTTGACCTAGTGAGGTAATTTTTTTGTAGTTGTCATTTTAAAACTCAATTTAGTTCTTAATTATTAATTAATGATTATCTAATTTAATAAGGTAAATGACGTAATTGTTCAACCCATTATCCCCTTTAATACCCACAAATATAACAATATTAAAACAATGATTTTTTGATAAAATTATTTGTGGGATATATCACTATTTACTAGCCGTTCTTGAAGGATTTTCTTTTTCATATGCTTGTTTTCTAGAATGAAGTGCTACCAAGTACGTATAAGTCGACACCATCGATTTATAACATTTTTGTCACCGAAAACCATCAAACTATCAATTTTCTTGAATATTTCATGTAATATACTTCCATTAAGTAGAAAAATAAATTATTGTGTGTACTAAAAATGATTTTTCGTTGCATTTGTGTAACAATCTCAGGAGTGAGCGTGGCTCAGTGGGTAGTGCGCTTAGTTGTCCCGGGTACACTGGGGTTCGATCCCTGTTGGGGTGGGGATTTTTCATCACACCTTAACATCCAGAGTGACTCACAGTTCTACTCAGCTCGTTGTAAAATATGTACCGGTTCTATCCTTTCGTCAAACTGGCCTCATCTCTTCCTACAATAGTAATTGAAGACCCCTACCCTCTGTGAACCTCTCGGGCACCTTCGAGGCCAGTGTGAGACTAGTTGACTTATGACTATAAAATGATTAATTGTTTAATGACAGTCACTTTTCTGGCAGTAAATATTCATATTGTTGTAATACTTGTTTACAGAAATTATTCATTTTTATGGGAATTAAATAAGAAATTACAATGTAGTTCATGTGGTATTTCACGTTTCGTTTTGTTGTGATTTAGATTGATACTGTTGAGGTCAAAAGAGGCTATTCAAACACTATTTGCGAGAGCAAAAGTAGAAGAGATGCGACAAAATCTGTGAAAAATTGCTTCGTAAAAATTGTCGGAAATGCGAAGCTCGAACACTTCTGTGAATATGCTCGGAAAATGTCAGGTGTATTGAATAAGATGGTTAACATTGGAGTCAGGGTCTGTCATTTTTGTCGTTCCAAATATAGGAAAATTATATCGAGTGAACGCAATAGATGAGATCATTTGAATGAGGAAATTGTACAAGAAGTTGTTCCAAACGTTAACGTAACTCCACAACCAATTTTTGCTGATACTTTGGAAATAACAGAAAAGTTTCAGGCGAGTTCATCGCTTTTAACAGTATTAGAACCCAAAACGTCTGATACAATTACATCCTCTCTATTATCATTTGACAATCCAATTTATGTTCCACGAGAGATCGAGACAATGCCTTTTAATCGTATAGGTTCTACTCGTAAATAATGTTTAATTTGTGCTTCTGAAACAGGAATTGAAAATGCATCTCTTGTTGCCCGAATAAGCGGATTTATATACCACCAAGAAACAGATTCTTTTCCATACACATGATTAAAGACCACTTTTCTGAAGAATGAAATAATATTCGAATATACTTAAATTCTAGTGTTGATTCAGTTACAGAGATAAAAATGTTTCAAGAAAAAATGTTGTTGGGATTTGATAAAGAACTTCATATTAAACCTTTTCTCTCTAAAATGCGCAGTGGAAGTTCTAATTTTCTTATATCTTCATTGGCGTCGAACATGAAAGACAAATTCGAGTTAGCCCTGCACATAAAAATTTACTTCGCACCTCCATCGTGTTGTTCTAGTAACCGTGCTTTGACCTAACATATTCTCCGAAATGACTTAAGTTATTGGGCAACATACGATTGGATATCGAGCGATTATATTGAAATGTCGTTCGTAATAATGATTAAGGAGGGACAGGAAGAAGAGGGAATGAGATGTGGAAAAAAATGGTAATCAAAATTCGCGATTGGGAAAAGTTACGTCATGGGGTCACCAAACGAATAGAAGAATTAGAAGCAGTATAGGTTCATCAAGAGAAATTGAGAGAATGTGTTGATAATTCAAACTGATAAGTTAGTACTGAAAGCAGGGCATGCGTGAACACCTAAAAGGTGATGTGGTGGGGATTAAAAAATGGAACAGAAATAGATCAATTAGGATGTATCAGTGGAAGCAACCACACGGAAGAGGAGCGGAGGAGGCAGTACAAAGATACAAAAGCATACAGAGAGAATATAAAATAGAGGTAAAGAGACAAAAACGTCGGCACTGGTGAGATTTCTTGGAGGAATGTTTACAAAGAAGTTGTTGGTAAATACCGTTCTTAATTGCAAATAAATATCGTAGAGGCACACAACAGATTTGCGACAGATTAGTTCTGGTCGTTCTTATTGAATCAACCTGTAAATAGGACACTTAGTATTAACATTTCCATTATTTTGACATCGTAAAGGATCATTATCAGTTTTCAAGAGTGCATGTTCCCTAGGATTGGAATGAAGTTAAATCATACAGTCATGAATCAAATTATTCGTTTTTTTAAGAGGGTATGGGCGTCTGGGGGACATTCACAAATGAAACATTCACTTTGGGATCCAAAAACTTTTCTAAGTACATACTATACGTCCATGGGAAAATATGGAGTGTGAAACAAATTGAACACAAAATATTCTGGTAACTATAAGTTAAGCATAGTATCTTGACAAAATAAAATTGATACTTATTTAATGAATAGCCGATTTAATGATCACATCAACATAAATTTCACAGAGGAACTGCAGGTTCTATATGAAAAAACTCACACAAACAAACTATACCAAAACTATCAAGAAATGAGTGCGAAGAAATAAGATACTTGTCCACAAAAAGTTGCACATTCCAGCATAGTTCATTGCAAATGAGAGTATGGAAATATTACTTTTCCAACGCGAGAAATTTTTATTTCAACACTTACATAGGAAGCCGGAGTGTTCATCTAAAATAGAGTGAAAATTCCCTTAACTGTCACTTCTCCGTAGCTGACATTCTTGTGCTGCAGACACTCTCGGCGAGTGTATCACTCCTATCGAATTAAATTGATGCTTGTGAAAAGAGGACTGTCGATAACAGGCGCAGAACGACTTCCGGGAGATTTTTTGGGGGGATATTCAATATAATTGATAAAATGAAGTGTTTAAACAATGCGAAGAAATCCAACAATCAAAGGGTCGAACCAGCAACCGCCAACTCCGGAGACAAGCTATCCCGTCAGCGAGAGTAAGTGGGAAACCATGACGTATGCCTCAGTGATGTGCCCTGGCAAGTGCTGATGAACATAAAACTCCTCCCACTCCCAGCGCTCCACCGTGATCATTGTATTTTTTTTTTATTTCTCGTTTTGTGACGTCTGCTTCGTCTGATCGTCGAGAGAACAGTTGTAAACACGCGAGCAACGTTACTTTAGGTCTCCATGGGATTTAGTCTTAGGTAGTAAACTTTTAATTGATGCAAGTATATGGGTATGATTTAGAGTTGTAGACTTGGCCACTGCGCCAATTGTTTCATAATTTGTGTTTCCATTTTGAATGAGTGGAATGTCTCCTGTCTCACTGGTGAAAGGTAAATTTTTTGTTAATTTTTATAATTGATAATTAACACCTCCAGTCTTGTATGATTTCCTGTGTGTTGTGAATAATTGCATGTTTTGAATGAAGGCAAGATGACGATGATTTGCGACAGGAATATATTATGCGACAGAAGTGGAAGTCGAACGGGTGGTGTATTGGTAATACCCCTGCAATCAAAGCAGGAGTCCCGGGTTGACTCCCGATTCGTTGCCATTTTCACCTGACCGAAAGTTATCACAAATTTTAATTGTTTCTTTTTTCTATGCGCTTGAATTTTGAACGATAGATAACTACAAATATATTTACAGTTAAAAATGCCGTTACAAACTGCGTATGACTCGTATAAACTAATTTACTCTGTGGAAGCATGCAAGGGACCAACAAATCAATTCCGACGACTAACTTGCGTCGTTCGATTTTTTCGACAAAACCGGACGGGGAAGATAAGCCCGCCCGGACACCTTTCCAAGAAGGAAAATCCGGAGAAATCTAGACGATTAGCAACCCTACACTTGCCCCTGGTCCGTGAACTCATCTCCTTGAGATGCATTTTATCACTGAGATAAGAAAATCGGGAATTTCCAGTAAGAGGACTAGTCATCAGAGCTGCTGAAGATGATCAAGGTAAATGTTAGGTGTCACGGAGTTCCCTTAAATTCTAATTTATTACAATTTGATAATTTAAATTAAATTCTATTTCGTTACAATTTGACGTCCTAACGTGGAGCCAAAATAAACAATCAAATTATATTTCATTACAATAACCGTTAATAATACATGTATTTGTTCGCTTCGTTGATGATGCAGTGATGATTCATGCCGTAAAAATAGTAATGAGAAGTCGGCGGTACTACTTTTGCGAGCAAGAGGATACATCACAGTGGAGCATTGGTGTACGAAATAACTTTCTTTTAAGAATTGTAGTATTTCATGCCTCAATAATACTTCAATTTCTTCACGAAATCTGTAATAAACGTTTTTAGGTAAGTGGTTAACATTTAATAAATTATCAGATATATTCAATAATGGTAGATTTTTGTATTTTAAAACATGTATCCCTCCATGGAAAAATAAAGATACTCATTTCCCATGAACGCAAAAAAAATTCATGATTAGGTTCAAGTACAAAAAGCCACGCGATATTATGAACACAGGTCGCAGAGCCGCGGTGAGTATACGAGCGAAACACACTTTTCTAACGCCACCAAACCGCTACCCCTCCACTAAAGAGAAACAAGACTTCTTAGGATGGATTTCCCCGAATGGAAATGCCTACCCACACCGAAACTAGAGTCAGTCACTTCGATGTGCTTCGAGACAAGTCTGCTGAGACATCCAACTAGACCAGGGATGGCTACAGCTACCAGTCGAGAGTATTTTGCCCGCCGGGCAACTTCCATCGGCCACCTCGCGGAAGAGGGGATGGTCAGATCGCAGAGGTGGGTGGTGCTTATCGCTTACCTATAGGAATAATAACAGTCGTGCAGATTTCGTGTACGATTATGTCGGAGAAGCGAAAAAGTATCTCGAGCAAGTTAGCCTCGGAAGCCTTTATCTAACATACTGTAATTATGAGTAGTTATGAAAGTATAATAATTAAATGTATAGAATTGAATACATAGCAATATTTTAAGATACACAAACGGTGTTCAATAAGTAACACTTCTTCCTCAAAGCAGGATGGTTTTATTATGAATTTATATAACTCATATTGTTTCCCAATTATTAGGCTATAAAACTATTTATCAACGTTATCTCCGTTCAGTTCTACGGCCTTACGCCACCTTAATGTCAGAGCCTATACGCCGTCATACCAGTCAAATGGTCCATGTCTGAGTCATGATCTTACTGCATCAATAACTTCCCCAGCATTGCTGTAGATTTTCCCGCGGTGTCCATTCTTCCGTGGACCAAAGAGATGGAAGTCAAAAGTGCAAGATCAGGACTATAAGGAGGAAGAACGGTCAACTGAAGTTTTATGATCTCCTGTCGGGTGCACAAACTCGTGTGCCCCTACCGTTGTCGTGGAGAAGTGTGTTCGCATTTTTGTGGCCATGAACACGCTGGAATCGTTTCTTCAATTTCGTAAGAGTTATGCAACGTACTTCGCAGTTGAACGTTTGGCCATGAGGGAGGACATCGAACAGAATTATCCCTTCAGAGGACTACAGCAATGACTTTACCAGCCACGGGTACTTTTTGAACTTCTTCGAAGGAGACGCTGTGTTGCCACTCCATGGATTGCAGTTTTGTTTCAGGCTCGAAGTGGTGAATCCATGTTTCACGCCTGTGACAATGTTTGAGAAGAAATCGTCACCATCAGCCTCACAACGATCAAGCAATTTGGCTTCATTCGTTCGCAATCTAAATGTTCGTTCCTTGCTCTTTATGCTCTTCATATAGGCTTCGAAAAATCCAGCAGGCGCAAACCTTTGAATACGCTAACTGGTGGACAGGTGTATCAGCACTACCAACAGAGATGACAAGATGAGCACTAAGTTGTTTGATTGCTATTCGTCGATCACCCCGAAAAAGTGTCCGCACGTTCCAACACTGAAGGCGTCACAGTTGTGTGCGGCCGGCCTGCGCGTGGGATACCAGACAGATTTCCTTCTTGTCCTTTTGATGAGAGACATTTCCCAACGACTCACCGTACCATCCAGTGTCAGGTGACATTCTGTAAACGTCTGTGAATAGTTGTGATGGTCTTGTTTTCCTCCAAAAGAAATTCAATAACTGCTCTTTGCTTGGAACGCATTTCAGTAGCAGACGCCATTATGAAGGCTGGTTATAGCAGTGTCGTCCATTGGGAGTTGATAGAAATATGAGATGACGCGGGAATGTTTAATTTCAAAACAAAATTCAATTTTTTGAGGCAAGATTGGTCCAGAAAAAATGTACCGCATTACTCATTGAACACCCCTCGCAGGATTTCCTTAATCAAAGATACTGTAGATAAAGAGGCAGTGAATAGCTTTGCGAATTTCCATTAACTTTTCTTCCAAAAACTTCTTAAACGCCTTACCGGATATTAAACAATTTATTTAAAACGGACAATTAGAGAAGTACTACCCAGTGCTCTGCTTAATGTCAAGAGAGCAAAAGGTTTTCTGAAACTTTGATACAAAAACTGAACGTTGGAGTTAGCGTCCAATTCACCCACAATCGTACGTACGTAATAAAGCCCCTCACTGTTCTTCCCAGTATGTTGTTAATCAGAGTTTATAGTGTTTGACTCCTTTGCTCAGCTTCATGAGTAGCACAGTTCCTAAGTTTTAACTCCTGTTTTATATCCAAGCGGTGGGGAGATAGGTGGCACGCAAGAATCTATCTACGCTGCCCGCAACATTCGTCGAAGGGCAAATCGGTGGCCCCCTCTGCGCGAAAGGGTCATAATATTTCACTAAATCGGATTATTATTCACCTACAACTTTTCCCCATCCTAATAATACTATTAATAGGCAAAAAGATATTCTATCAACTAAACTAAAAATTTTAATTAATTAAATTTCTACCACTATATAAACAACAACCTTCCATAAAAATATGGTTGAAGTTTTCTTTATTTTTCACTCAACTGAATGGAGCAGTGGTTTTGTAGTTTCGTCATTCGGCGCGAAAATGTTACATTATGACTCTCCACTCAGTCCTTTTGTAATTCTTGTCTGAATCAATGTCACAGTGTATAACCTTGCTACAATCCACGTTAAGTAGTAAATTTTTCTTTCCAGGTACTTTAACGAGATTGCAGGGTCAACGTCAATCAAATTCGTTTCTCTAAGGTTTCTGTAATTTAAAAAAACGCGGGGTCATAGAAACTTTTGAAAATTTATAGTTATATGTAGTTGTAGACTGTGTACAAGTGTCACAACTGAAAAAACTAAAAAAGAGCTGAAAGTTGATCTAAAAGGGACATTCTGAATCCCAAATCTTTGCACTAGTTTGTTCAATGGAAGAACGAGAATACTCCAGCCGTTTCGCGCAAAATTCTGAGTCGGTGGTGTCAGAGGAAGCAAACAGCATATAAGAGCGAGCAATTCGCTATCGTTATTAGTGCTAAGCGGAAGCATGGCAAGGGGACGAGCTACAGATCAAATCATACAACAGCACCAAAATGGTATTTCGCAGCGCCAAATTGGCCGAACGTTTCGCTTGACACAATCTACAGTGTGTAGTATAATAAAATGTTTCACTACAACTAGATATAGCTGAGCGGGAAAGGCTCCCGGTCGGAAGCTAAAGTTGATGGGACGGGAAGTACGCCTATTTCGTCGATATATTTGTAAAAAAACTCACTTCGCAGTCGCAGACCTTATCACATGAGCAAGACAAAGTTTTGGATTATTTCCGAATCATCTACGCGTCGATCAAAAGGTGTCAATACATTATAAATCGTACTCAGTATGGCTATACCCCAGTAACTATTGCACTCTAAACGATCACCTTTCTTATACACTGGATGCACAATTAATACGTGCCAATCACTTGACAATACCTCCTCTCTCCAGATAAGTCTAATCAAGTCATATTTTCTTCCATAGAGTTCTTAAGTCTATCTTAATTCGGCTGAAATCTTTATTGCTCTTTAGTTTTCTATTGGATGCGTCTCATTCCTTGTGGGTTCCTTAATATCAAAGTCTGGTCCGTACATGAGATGTAAGTTGTTCTCTGCGGGTTTCTCCCCAAGTTCATCGAAATATTCTGCACATCTACTTGGAATGTCTGCCTCTGAATTCTTTTTCCACTTTTTCTGTGCTGAAGTTAGTCCTAAGGTGGTAACCACCTAATATTCTTAATCCTTTCACAAAATTTACGGATCTCTCCCCTACAACGAATGTTTTGAATTTGATTCAGGTAATCTTCCTCATATTCCTTTTTCTTCTGTATCACTTTTTGTTTTATGGCAATTATCATAATTTATGCCGTTTCTAGTTGTTCTGTCTAGCATTCTTTTCCTATCTTCTGTTGTGAAACAAGTTTACAATCTTCATTAAACCAAGGTTTTCTTGTTTCTCATTTCATTTCCCCCAGGCCTTAATTGACAGATTCCTCAATTCTTTTCTCTTCCTAAGTTTTCTTATTTCTTCTTGCCTAAAATGTCGACTTTTAACCTGTGTACTTCACAACTATGCAATGCTTTAGACTATTTTTAAAATTAATGTGACTGACGAAGCGGGACATGCACCAATCGGAAGTTAAAGGAACAAAATATTCAATACTTCACTCATGAAAACACGCGACACATTTAAGAGCAAGGGGATTACATGAAATGTGTAACAAAAAAACATAAAAGTTACTATACCAAGTGTCGTGAAGCTTTACACAGACCACTCGCGTATCGAAAGAGTAATGAGGGTAATCCTGAGGCAGAAACTAGTCAGCATTTAGGTTGCATATAAACACTGCGCATTAGGTCTCTGGGGAAGGACAGTGGTACGCCGTCACTCGCTCTTTCGCCATGCCTCACCCAACTTGGCGGAGACGACCTTTCACCCTCTCTTAATCCATTGGCCCCTTGAGCCAGCCATGTTGAAAGTTCCCCCGTTAGTCTCTTAATCCTGAGGTGGCCAGAATAANCCCCCGTTAGTCTCTTAATCCTGAGGTGGCCAGAATAAGAGTCTGACTCTACTCATGAACCTCTGATTGTCCGCAGCTTTGTCGAGTGCCCTTCGAGTATGCTACCAGTGGTCACGCCACTCGTTTGGGTCTGCCTCCGACCGCATCTCGTCACCGCCGCCTACCCATGGCGATCGCTCGACTAGCTATCTGCCTCACAGCGCGCCTACGCTCTGGAGGACACCTGTAAGTTGGTGAGTGGAGTACTCCATGTTCGCCGTGACCTGAGATGCCTTTCATTTCTAAACCCCGGATCCTCTCACTTACACCCCGAAGAACAGCCCAGGTTATCACCCGCCCTCGGTTCACTAGTTATGTCAGTCTAGTTTCGCTCCCAACCGCTCGAAGTGCCCACACAACTGGTGTCACGTGTGGGGAAACGTTGGTCACCACAAATGGTGTCAGGTGTGGTCACTACATAAGGTTTTAATTGAAGTGAGTTCAAGCAGTACGGTTAAAATTGAACACGTTCAGGAGAAATGAACTTTAATCGATTAGTGTTGTTGAATTTGCAAAAAATCAATATTAGATAAGCAGGGGGTCTACCCAAGATCGAAGACCATGGCAAGAGGTCCACGAAAAAAGGTAGGGGGACTTTTTATATATATATATATATATATATATATATATATATATATATATATATATATATATATATTCTAACGACCCAGATTCGTTAGAGAATATGTTGGACTTATGTAGGAATATAAGCGAGAAAGAACAGTTAAAATAGAGACGAAAAACCAATAACACCGATTTGAACGAGGCGCCAAGAGTTGCACAACACAGACGGAAGATTTTGAAATTATATTATACGAACTAGGAAAGTGTGAATGCACCTGACAAAGCTAGTGACGCGAAACCATCGGAAAAAGACCAGATTGGCGGAATGCGTTGTGTGTGAAGTTTAGAAGGGGTGGGAGTTAGCGCCAAGGGAACAACACGGCATGAATATATCTCATTTGTTCGGGGTTTCCTGGAGAAGACGGTTGACTTGCTTAATTCGTACGAGTGATCTTCATCACGCAGACCATCAGCGGGTAGAATCACGTTGTAATCGTACGCAGATTTATTGAACGAGAACGAGCCAATCTGAATTTATAGTAAAAGATCAGAACATTGATTTTTAAATTCAGTAATTTTTATTAAGCGTGAAGACGCAAGTTACGGACATATCATTTTATGATATTTTATCGCAATCGAGGTTATAAAGGGAACGGCCGGATACAACGCAAGTTAAATGCGTGATATTTGACCAAGTGAAGCCAGCAACGTATTGTAAAAGTTGTCTTACGAATCCGGAAACATTTGCACGCCAGCGGTTGAGAAAATCTGTCGCAAAAGCCGATCGAAACGAGGACGAAAATCGTGGTAAAAGCAGGCGTGGGTCAAGGTCACTGGACGGGCTCTGAAGCAGCTGTGCAGCCTGCGTTGATGAAAAAGAGGTGTTTCGAGCCGTGGTGGTTGAACACGATTTCGAAGAAAATACGCTGGTTGTGAGTATACGTCTGTGAGACGGACATTCTACGAAGTGATTTCGTTGATTAGGGACTCATATTTAATTTTGTAATTCGATGTTAACTAGTATCTTGCGAAAGAGAACGTTGCATTGGAGTTGAATTTATCGCATTCACTGTAAAAATTGGGGTTTGTTTTAAGAAGAAAGAAGAAAAGGCGTTTAAAAAAAGAATTGTTAATTGAATATCAAAAGGGAAGACGTAATTATTGCTCATTTCGTGCTTGCTTTGATATTGTTTTTCCAAAATTGATTGGATAAATTTTAACTGTAAATGCGCGAATCAAGAGAATGAGCTCAATGTAACATTGCGCAATCAGTTGCGAGGGATTTATATTTTGGTACTGTGGGGGCAAAATAATTGTGTATTTATTGTAAATGTTATATGTATTGTTTATACCTTACTATTGTCAGAATAAATTGTGGTATTGCATCAGAAGTACCGAATCCTTATTTTATAAGTTTCTTAATGCACAGAAGGGTGCATTAGTATATTATATATATATATCATTACAGGTATTTTTCATGAACACGAATTAGTATATTAAACAAATATGAGATTAAATGTTTATAAGATTGCAATAATTATCCTTTAAAATTGTTTTTTCATCATTAATCTTTCGGTGAAAAAATGGTACATGCATTTTAAATATAATGTACGTATCAATTCATTGTACAACAAATTTTAATATCAACAAAACATTTATATTGTTGATCGACTAGTTTATATTTGTATACTATTGAATGATAGTATCCCTTGACTTATTTATTTAAAACCATGAATGTGTTAAAAAGAAATACGACAAAAATCATGTCTAGTAATTGTTTAGCCAATAAATGATGATTTTGCAAGTCTTGCTTTTTCTCGAACTCTTGCAGGTATGGACTTGTTCTTGCTAATACAGCCAGGGCATTGGTCTTGCATCAAATAACCAAGTCAGCAAGATCAATACGCGAATCACTACTCGTCTAATTAGAACTACATTACTATTCTTTTGCTACGCTGAGTGTAATAATACATATATAACATTCTTCCAGGACATCAGGGTCATCTGAGTTGTAATGCAATCATAACAGTTGATGTCAGAGAAATATAACATCTGGTAAAAGGAGAACGAACAAAGACGTAGAGATCCACCAAAGAATAATGGCAGCAAACAGGTCATATTACGCACTTAGATGCGTATTTCAAAATAAAAATGTGAGTAGGAAAACTAAAATCACATTATATAAAACCATAATACGAACAGTACTATGCTACGGCTGTGAGACCTGGACTATAACACATAGTACAGAGAATAGGATCGCTATATATGAAAGGAAAATATTGAGAGCCATATATGGGCCAGTGCATGATAATGGGCAGTGGCGAAGACGCAACAACAGAAAACTCTACTCAATGTACAACTCGACAGAGGTGATCACACACATAAAACTCTGCAAATTGGAATGGGCTGGACATGTGCAACGCATGCCCAGCTCACGTATACCTAAGAGAGTGAATGAAGGAAGGATTTTGGGAGGAAGACTGGTGGGTAGGCCGAGAAAGAGATAGACAGAGGGAATATCCCAAGACGCAAGAGAGCAGCTGGGACTTAGACTGTGGAAACGGGCGGCAGAAGATAGGAGGAATTGGAGGCGACTTCGAGGCCCGAGCCCGACCTGGGTTGTAGGGCCATCGAAGAAGAAAAGGAGAAAATAAGGGGTAGGAGTCGAGTCGTCGTCCACTATTCCACACTCCAATAGCTCTCACAAGTAGTTGGTATGTCAATTGTGTATTCTAACATATCTAGAGGTGGGTCGTTGCAACTGAAACTGTTACTGCTCCAACTTCAGACTAAACAACTCCACTTGGAACTGTTTCCCTGTCGCTTTCTTGCAATGGAGCTAACAGTTCCCCTTGGAACAGTCTGGCTGTCGCGTCGTCGTAACAGTGCTAACAGTTTTAACAATTGTTAAGTTCCATAAATTTTCTAGTAAACTGCTGAAACAATTATGAAAAACATGTAATTAGAATCAGGTTTTGTTTGACAAGAAAGTAAAATGAAAGTTAGGCCAAACTCTGACATCTAAAGCGATAATCAAAATAAATGACGATCAAACATTTGTTTATAGCGGTACATGGAGAAAAACTATCACTCGTTGCAATCCGTGGCTATGTTAAAAAACAAATAATGACGCGCTCGTTACAACGAAAAATGTCAGCAGAACGAAGTGCAGTTGTCTTGACAGATTTGTTTCAACGGAATTGCTCAGTGAAACATCTCAGCGGTTGTGAAAAAGGGCTCCGCAACTAGATATGTCTAACACACCTCTAATTACGTCCCATCAAGGCCATGGGAAGAAATAACTGGTTACTTTAAATATCAGTGAGAGTGCTTCCGCCTTTCAATGAAAGAACGCAGGGAAGACTTATTGGGTTGAGCAAGCCGACTTAAATGTAATTGAAGAAAATTTTTTTAATAGAATTTGGGTGTATTTTTCGTTTGGCGATTTTTTATAGCTTTAAACATTTTCCCTGAGCAGTGAACGAATTCCCTTGACTTTTCCAGAAACAGAAAATTCCCTGAATTTTTCAAGATTTCCCGGTTGCTCGCCACCCTGCGTCAAATTCTCTTCAAATTAGAAGAGCAAGAGGACACTAGCAATAGAAGGAGAACTCAAAGTTGTTAGAACTAGTAGTGCTAAAAGTGGTACAGAAAAGGTAAAGATATTTTCAGAACACTTAGAAGAAAATACCTTCCATCCATTCCATCACTGGACTTGAAAACTTTTTACTGTTAATCGATACCACCACTGAGAGAATTAAATTGTTCTTATTGAGATAACTAATATTAAGAAACTGGTTAAAAAGAACCTGTTTATGACCAGATAAGTGCTCCATTACTCCAGGAATTACTATGAAAAGGAATTGTAAAGTTTACACACTTTTTCTATGACGCACTATGTCTGAAGTATGAACCAGTCTTTTGAAAGATTAAAGGAAGTGATAATGAAAAACCAATAGTAGGGAGAACATCTTAAAGGCCAATGTCACTACTGCCAAAGTTATTTCAAGAACTTTTATTTACACGTCTCATTCCTACCGAGAGAAACAACTCACACTTTCACATCAGTTCGGATTTCTTTTTTTTATGGTGCTTTAGAGCTCACCAACATCAAAGTCATTAGAGCCCTTGCAGGTGGGAAAAATGGTTTTGCATCATAGGTAAGAGCCGACGTGACTTCACCGTGTGAGGGCACTCGCCGAATACCTCGACCATACCCACTAAAAAATCCTCCTGAATTCACCAAATATCTAAACACAATGATGATAGGAAAGAACAGAATAAAGTTGTCCAACACATATCAAAAATAAATATTCTGAAAACTTATAATTTTCCAAAGGAAAAGGAAGAATGAAAGGAAAGAAGAGTGCAAATTCAACCCCTCCCGAGAACTTGGAGGAGTCCCGATCTATTTATGAAATTCAATAGTTTATTAACATCATGTTTCATTTCCGAGAATTGTTGGTAAACCTGCAGCCAGACCAATTTGTCTTCGTATTCTGATGTATTTTCTGCAATCAATTAGTAGGTGAAGTAGTCAGAGAAGAAATACACACCTCACATACGGGTTCATCACCTAGTTGCAAGAGATACCGAAGAGGACAATGTCTTATGCGCAGACGGGTCAGTAAGACCTCGCGCCAGGCTGACCTACAGGAACTGCTCCATGACGTAACAGAGGACTTGGTAAGTCGGAGCTTATTCCCTTCAACAGCCAACCACTTATGGTTCCATTCTCTCAGTATCATCTTGATGGAGTTCAATGTCGCCTTTTTGAGTCGTAGAGAAATCCACGCGATTCTCGAGGCACGCCGCGGAAACGTCTGCTTCCCCATTCCCTCTGATTCCTATGTGTCCGGGAATCCAGCAAAATAATGTTCTTTCCGTCACTTTTAAGAGAGAAAAGTACATCTTGGATGCTTACCTCAGCTTATCGGCCGAGTACAGTCTGGATTGCTTAAAGGGCACTCAGAGAATCAGAGCAAATCAAGAAATTTGATCGCAGTGCTCTCAATATGGCGTAGCATTCAGCAGTGTAAACGCTGCACAAATCGCCAAGGCGGTAGCCACAGGTCTTACGGGGGAACACCATGGAGTAGCCGACACCATCGGCCTGCTTCGACCCGCCAGTATACACAGGAATATACACCTGATGTTTGTCGAGGATTACGTGGAAGTACACCCTCAACATCGCGGCTGGAGCGTTCTTCTTGTCATATTGCACAAGAACGAAATTAATCTTCGGCTTATGCAAAGTTCGAGGAGTCTTACTGAAACCTTGATTTAAGACAATGGGTGTGCGAATATTCAAGGTTTCCAAAATTTGTTTGGAGCGATATCCAAATGGATTGGTCGCTCTCAGTTTGGTGTTGTAGAAACGGATGGAAGGAAGAATATTGCGTCGTGTACCAGATTGTCGGGTAAAGTGTCGTAATATGAGTAGTTGCCGCCGGAGGTAAAGAGATGGTTCGCCAGTCTCGGCATACACACTCGGAATGGGACTAGTACGGTACGCTGCCGCAACTAGTCTGATTCCTGCATGATGTACACTATCCAACTCTTTTCAATAGCTTGCACGAGCAGAGCTATACACAACGCAGCCATGCAGCAATAATCGAGCCGAGATCTCATGAATGCTCGATAAAACTGGAGCAAGGAGGAGCGATCAGCACCCTATTCTGTTACTCAGGCACTTCAAAAGATTCAGAGACAAGTGTTCTAGCTCTTAGGTTGGTAAGGTGTTCAATCCAATTTAGTCCGATGAAAGATTAGATCTAAGAATTTTTTCTGAAGTATAGAATTTGAGAACAATGTCCCCCAGAGCGTGACGTTCAGGCAGTAGGTTTGATCTCCTACTGAAAGAACACAGCGTGTTTTCTCAGCAGAAAAACGAACTGACCATTGATACAATCTAATGAGAACGAGTTGTATTTGTCGTTCCGCACCTACTCTGCGATGCGCAAAAGATGGCAAAGTCATTGACAAAATGAGAGTTTGACAGGATTCGTTACGCAGATTTTGTGCTGTTAATGGCCACTGCAAATAAAGTAACACTCAGGACTGAGCCCTGAGGGACACCGTTCTCAAGGAGATCCGAGGTCTCTCTTCTAATTCTGTAACGGAAGGAGCGCTCATCCAGAAAGGACCGTAAAATCTGAGGAAGATGTCCTCTAAATCCGCAGACGTAAGAGTTGTTGTACAATGCCATGACGCCAAGTAGTATCATAAGCCTTCTCGATTTCCTAAGTTCGGATTTCGTTTCAACCATAGATCAAATTAATCGCGAAACAGATGACATTGAAAAAGTCTGGAAGATAAGAAAATACATAGAACTTGATTCTAAGATGTAATCCAAACCTTTGGCAACGAGTGGCACAAGAGTCGAAGTATAAACTTACCAAGAACGTACCAACTCATGTCTGAACATCTCATGTCCTACCTCTTACCATCATTTTACGATTGAGTGTCGTCAGGACTACAAAAACCTTAGAACAATTTATGTTGGTGTTCCACGAGGCTGTGTCCTTGGATCCGAGTTATATGTACACTGATGGTATACCAAAATCAGAGTCCTAATGGCACCTTTGCATACGCTGCATTATTGGCATACATATTACAACAAATAAACGGCAAGCAGCAATCGACGTATTTCGTGAATGGACTCAGTTGCACATCAATTTAAATGAAGCAAAAGCAAACAATGTGAATTTCATAAATAAGAAAACAATTTGTACACCAGTTCTAATTAATATATAGATTTGTACCAATGATGCCAAATATTTGAGAATGATTCTAGATGCTAAACTGAAGTGGAAAAACGCATGTAAGAACAAAATATAAAAAACTAGGAAATAAATTTTGGAAAAATATATCAGCTCTTGGGTGAGCATTCCAAGATGTCAACACAAAATGAACATTACAAAGTTGCTTTAAACACAAATTGTGAAGCCAGCAAGGGCTAACAGCATCCAGTTAAGGGGATGTACAAAGAGAACACACAGAAATACTATACAGGTTTTTTTTAGCAAAATAGTACATTGAACTCACAACTTCCGAGTACCTAATCGAGAAGGGAAGTTTGCATTGTCTACGGCCAGGTGAAAATTGCAACAGACCAAGACTCGAACCTGTGACCAGGACAGTTGTAGTTCAACTTCGGAGCACAGAATTCACTGTTTCTTTTTAATTTTATCTTTATTTAGCTCTGCGCTCTCCCGAGCAGTTAAGACATTTATTATTTTTCAATGATATACATGAGTGTTCTGGGATGATCCACATGGGTTGTGTGCGCTATTAGGTGTTAGCAGGAATGATCAGCTGTCTGAAATTCAGGAAATTATGTTGTATTGAGGGAGTGTAAATAGCATTGGGTCAGGACACCTATTAGGGCAGGGACTGAGAGGCAGGGGGGATAGGTGTACATAGACCTGAAAAAGACAACAGTTTTTTGCGACTGTTTGAGATGCCTCCAAACACTCCTCAAGACTTCAAAAATATGAAAATGTCAGTGTCCTGTTTGTTCGACACCAGTCATGTGGTATGGCAGTTCAAAAGGTTAAAACCATTTGAATTTTTAACGCTTCTAAGTTGATCACAAGAACATGACTTACACAAAGTGTAGTGTGTGTCACTGGATGTGTTACCACTTCCCTGCAATCTATACTAAAATTAAAATTGTTGGATAGTCACAGACTAGTGACAATGGTAACACCAACAGGTATGGTAAATTTTTGTTTTTGAATGCCATTGAAACCTGCTAAACATAAATCAGAAAAGTAGTTAAACAAACCCGCCATCCACAAATCAGTTTTATTCACTTCTGGAGTTTAAATTACCACAAAATCAAGGACAGTCCCCTGATCTGGCAATGTTTTTTAGTCAGAGTGGGAGGCCAGAGAGGGAAACCACACAAGGAGTGCTAAGGGGGAGAGGGAGCCACGCGACTCAAAAAGCGATCGTTGCCTTTGGAATGATACTTATAATTATTACAATTAGTCGCAGGACATGTGTGAAAAGTGGTTACTAATGAATTTGTGCCCATAGGGATAGTGGAGAAACTTTAAATTACAGTGCAACCAACCAAGGACACGCCATTTTACACTTAAATTTAATTAAAAGCAATGAAATTTGCAAATTTGAATTCCCAAATTGCTCTAATATACAATTTACTAAAAACATTATTGTAGGCCCTCTTAAAATAACTACTGAGCAAGGAAAAGTATGTTTCATAAAATTTGATAAATTTGTATGCAAGACTACCATAAAAGTTTCTTTAACTTAAATGATAAGTGCAATTCACTGACAGGATCATCATTAAAACTTAGCAGTAGCAGAAATGAACAGCTTTGCTCATAGTGTTCATGGGAGGTGACATAACACTATGCAATCAACATTTTGGTTATGGTTTGCATACAGGATGAAGTCGGCAAAAAGCAAGTAAACATTACTCAGTTAAGTTGAAAATTCTATATTTCATGTGTTTGAAGCAATGAGTAACAATTCAATACATTGTTATTTTTCGTATAAGTTTAAAAATGATTTTACAAAACATTTCAGTCCAATACCTGTATGGACTAACAATTACAAATCCAGTCTTCCAAAACCATTCATTTAATCACAAGTCTGAATAAGCTGGAGGGAGGGGAAAAAGGAAAGAGGAAGAGAATTTGGGAAAGAACAAAAGTATATTCAGAAATTCAAATCATTCACATGGAGTAAATGATCACCAAAACTTACAATCATTCACTTAGTGATTCTATTCTTCCCAATACGAACATGGTCTTCAACGGCGGTCTCTGTAATGTCGTTTCCGATCACGATCATGATCATGATCACGATCTCTTCTTTCAGAGGTTCTTCTTAAAAATTCTTCAACAGATCGATCATACTAGAACAAAATGCCTTTACACTTAGCATCATTATTCACTGAAAATGAAACAATTAAATTAGAATACATAAACTTACAGATCTCTTATCTAATCTACAAGATCGAACGCTTGAATAATCAGTCATTGGAGGCCCTTCATAGTATCTGGGTACTGGAGGCAATGTATCAACAAAAGGAGGCTGAAAGAAATGAAATCCAAAATTAATTCTCCACAGGGTAGCAACAGGGACAGGAACGTGGGGGAACAAAGATCTAACAGGAGCTAAAAAAGGGAATTAATAAAAAAAATGAACAAATGTCTTAAGATAAAATTTGCTATAATGCAATTAAGGCGAAAATAAATGAAAAAATCTACATAGAGCAGAAATTCAGAAAACAATTTGTTCTTTGTAATAATTCATAGAATTAATTTTTCAGCTGTACACAAGAGTTAACAAGTTGACTGCCACAATACTTGGAGATTTTTTCTGGCCCCCGGACCAAATCATTTGAGTGTGAAATAGAGAAAGATAATGTTTTTGTTGATAATGGACATTATTTGTATTTTTCTATAAATTAGAAGTGGGAATTACCCTTGCACCACATGGCCCTGCAAGCAAAATTTCCTTTTCGCATTATGCAGAGCAAGTGTCCTTGACAGTACAACTCTGACATTTCTTGGAATTCACAATTTGTTGACCTCAGTTGCAACGACCATTCTTGATTTCAGCCTGCTGATTCTGTCAAATACATTTTGTATCTTATTGTTTTTCGTAGAATGTAATACATCGATATTATCTTTGTGTTGGCATTTGCAATGTGTAGCTAAAGTGGTGTGACTAAGTAATTGCTTACTTTAGTAATTATTGAAGCCAATTTAGCAATTAGTTTTTCACTATGGGTGACTACGAAGAAAGGCAAAAGTGGAAGATATGATAAATGAAATTTTATCTTATGAAGAACTCTTCAAACATTCTTCTGAAAGTTATGAAGTAGAAAGTGAAGAAATCACATCTTCTAGTAATAGCTCTCATGTTCTTCTGTTCATGTTTGTACTTTATAAATAAATCCTATTAAAAATGAGAAAAAATATATTCTTTAAACTAAATATAATTGTTTCATTTACAGTACATTTATATTTTTAGATATCACAAAAAAAATATTTTAACTTAAAAACTAATTTCAAATGCTTGAAAGAAGTATCTTGTAAAATACATTCAGAAATATATGCAATATGTGTTTAAAACATTTCTGTGTGTTAAAACAAAGTATTTGTCCGGGAGGTCATGGAGCATTACCCTACGCAAATACATTCTAGCATGAAACAAGGCTGAGCGATATGGCCTCGAAGAAGAACGACAGCGTGAAGCATCAGTGATTCAAGCGGCAGCCAATGTGTTACAGTTAAATCTTATCACAACATCATAGAAGGTAAAGATTCCAGGTTAAACACAGCAACACAACTCTTGTATGCAACAAAAATACTATTTCTATGGAAGAAATAAAAATTAAAAAAATTCAATAATACTAAAAAGAACAGCTTGCTTTTTGAATTTTACTCCACAAAGAACATTTCCAGAAATAAATATCCAAAAGTGTATCACCATGTTGCAGCAACCATCAGTATCAGCAAGAATGAATAATTTGAGAAAGAAGAATTTCAGAAGTTACTATTCATTAAAATGTTACCACACACAGATATGCTGTAAGAAAAAGAGAAGAAAAGGAGAGGAGGAGAAAAAGAAGAAAATGTTTCTTTCTTCTTAAATTTTTGTACTTTGTTTCTCGGAAAATTTTAAAAATGTAGTCTGTAAATGCATTAATAGCACTTTAAAATGAAAGAATTCCCCCCCCCCGCCTGCCCCAACATTTTAGAAATTTGAATAACTTGTGAGAGAAAATTCAAAAATGCCATAAAAAGTCGAATTTCGCACAAAAAATCCTTATAACTGACGGAAATTATGTTCTGTCAATTGCTTAAAATCCAAAGAGACAAGCTAAAATATTGCTAAAATAAAAAAAAATTATTTTTGTCCCTAGTGGCGCTAGAAGGGGGACTTTTGAGTTTTCGCCAGAAGGGTTACTAGTGATGACAAATTAAATGAGCCATGTCTCATTAAAATTGGTGTAACGGCATTTCACTATAGTATCGAGCTAGACTCTCTTCTTTCACATTACCACTAAACTTCCAGAAGCCATTTACCAAAATTATATTTATAACATTTTTTAACCAAGAGAACATGCTGTGAGATTATTAGAACATCAGCTTCTTTATGTCTTACCAACATAGATGACCATCCCCTTCTTTGTGTACCTATCTGAATGTGGTACGTACATATAATAGTTGCTCTTTTAACACACAGAAGCAATTGGTACTACATTTTTGTTCATATAACTAGGTGTAGGCTCTCTCCAGATAGTTCCACCTTCTTAACTATTTTATTGTAGTACTCTCAATCCCATAGAGTTCTCAGATAGTAATCTCATGGCTTGCCTGTATTATGGATATCCTCTATCTGTTGTTGAAGGTGTTCTTTCTTATAAAACAATCAACACAGTAATTTCTGTTTTTCTTGGACTACCTTTCAAGTTGTGAGCAGCAGCGGCTGCAGATATTCTCTTTCTCCCTACAAAAGGAGGCCATGCAACCAAAACTGTTATACTTGAAGCATCTCACTGGTACATCACCCTCTGTTAATATTTTAGGCTTCTGAACAACTTTTTATATTAATATCTGTATTAATATTTTAGGCTTCTGAACAACTTTTATAATTTCTATGATCCAGTCTCTTCAAATTAAGGTCTTATTCCCCTTCTTATTCTGTGAAGTTGTAGTAATGATATCTTTGTTTCCATTTTCTTATAATATATCTAATTAAACATTGCATACATGAGAACCGGTGCACAAAATCGAGTTTACAGATGTAAGAAAAGGTAGAGATGCTTTAAAACACATTCAGTGTACTTATCTATTTAGATTCAAACGGTTGTTCAAATAAATATCACTACCACAAATAAAAATATTAATATACAAAAATTTAAATAGTAGCCAGTAAATAATATCCATAATTGAGAAATTAAGATTCTAGATTCTACAGGGTACAAGTTTGGAAAACACATTACACACGTGAAGAATTTAAGTCCACATACAGAAAGTTCAGTTGCTTGCAGGCTGTTAAGAGGGGTTTGTTCAGATCAGCAGTCAATGGAAAACAATGAATCTGGCAGGAAATACAAGATAAAAGGAGGCACTGTTCAGTCCAGAACAGTTCAAAATATAAACAGGCTAAAACATCAGCAAAGAAAAAATAAATAGGAGACAAATTAGGGCATCAAAATACGAGAGAAATTATGTACTAGATGAGAGCTACACAAGAATATGACTTAAATATAGCACAGAAAATATATTCATCAATAACAAAAAAAAAAAAAAAAAAAAAAAAAAAAAAATTAACTTCATTGAAAATTGTAATCACAATGTTCTTGAACTCATTATGTGTGTATATACTGCAAACAATAGTTATATCATTGAAAATATAGTATCATTTGTGAATAAGTTAAACAATTAAATTATACCAGGAAACTCTTACCAGTGGTGGATAAGACACTGAGGTCATAGGGGGTCCACCCCTTAAATGAAAATCTCGCATATAATTTCCATACGACTGATGAACCTAAAAAATGTTTTGAATGTCAGTAATCTTTTATCATTATCGAAAGTATCTTGTGATATAAGGAATTAAAGGGAAGACATAAAGAAAGCAAACTTTATTAAAACCTACCCCATTATAAGTTCTTTCTCTGTTGTTAAACCTATTTGAAGACCTTCCCCGCCAATGCTCCTTGAAATATGCTTTAGTGACACCAGGACCTACAAAAAATATAAAGATAAATTACTGTTGTTGTTTTTTTGTTTTGGAGAGGGGAAAGGGGGAAGAGATGAACTGACAGACAACATCAAAGATCCAAGAGACAGGAAAAGAGAGAGAGAATGTGTGATGGTTACAGAGGAAACACATGTTACTAGAGGAAGAGAGTCAAAAAAAGGCTTAAAAAGATGTGCACCAACAAAGCTGTACCTTCTCAAGTGCCAAGCAGTTATGCCAGACAACTTCTCACCACACTCAACTCCTGCCATTAACCTCTCTCTCAACATAAATCCTACATGTCCCTAGGTCATCTTTCTTTCACTGTTTAGGAGGATTCCATCACAATGCTTGCCTTTTGAAAATGATTCATTAACATGATCACTTTAGTTTGTAACATAAAAATATTTTTTATTAGCATGTTCCATTTCCATTCTCTCTGTCTAAATGTAATACACACTTGTTATTCACTTGCATGCTTCCACAGACTTTACATAACTGGGGAAAATTTGCAATCGCTTTTGCCCGCCAATCTGAGCATAAATGTACAACAGTTGTTGGCTTTCACTATCACACCAAGTATTCCCATGCTACCACCATGCTTAATTATTCCAGAAACATCACTTGTCTACAGTCATAATATTTCAGGTATTACTTTGTAAAATAACAGATTTTGCATACTGATAGATTTACCGCATTAACAGTAACATATATACTATACATAGTGTAACATTTATAGGATTTATTTAAATAATTCATTAAAATTATTCATATTTTTGAATTGAAACTAAAATAATTTAATTAATTGAGCTATTTTGGAATATAATTGCATCTTGAAGATAAATGAGGTTGATTTGAGTCAACTGAGAGAGGGGAAAAGAAGATGTCTGGTTAGTTTAAATCGAGACATGGTCTTCAGTCTCTTTTTAGGTACTAGAAGACCATATAAAAATTGACATCCCTGAGGATCGTCAAATGATGGCTTCTGGAGACCATCAGGCCACACAAAAGAAGGGAAAGCTGGGGCTGTGTTTCATACTACAGTCATGACCGATCCACCCTCTTGACAAGGGGAACTCTGTGTCTGCGTAATATCGGCAACTGAAAACAAAACGGGACAGTAAGTGTCAAGTCCTTTCGAAAGTTGATGACTATAAACAAACATCCAGAAGCTTTCGAACTTGCAACGCTTAGTCGAGGGTGAGGACAGATTAAAAAAATACTCTCCATATACACATGGTGCAAGGGGCGAATGTATTGTGATCAAAACGTCACATGACGTGAAAATCTCGAGTCTTGTAGGAGGAGCAGAGAGCAAACAAGACATTATAAAGGTTCGTGTTGACTTAGTAACATATTTTTTTGATCATTATTATCATCAAAAAATTATCAAGAGCTTAGTGATGGAGCTTAGAATTAAAGCTCAGTAAATAGTTATTGCTGAATGATTCACTCAATGTTCGTGGGAGATTGTTTCTTAGTGAGTACTGCTACATAATTGATAATTTTGAGTCAGGAACTGATCAATTAATGATAATGCACTCATTAGTCATGGGTGCCCACCCTCCCATACGATGCAGATCTACCTTCAAAATTTACAACCCCCCCCCCCGACACACTTCCAAATCATATTCCAAAAATTTAAAAATATTTTACTACTTTATTCCTCTTATTTATGCAACTTCATATTCAAACCAGCATGCAAAACCAATGCACATGCTTTCTCATACCCTTATCTATATAATACACAAAACTAACTTGTTGTTTTGTTGATGTTGACAGCAATATTTTCCGTATAATATAAAGAGAAAGGGATTATGAAAATGATTGATTTGTATAATTTTTCTTGAAATTTTTATACAGAATTCAAAATTAAACTAATTTTTTGTCTTTTACTTGCACAGTAAAAAAAATATGTTTGCATTAAGAATGATCCAGTAGGTGAATCATTCTGACCGCGAAGGTCAAGAATGTTAGTGTGAGTGAAAGGTGAAGTGTTAGGAAGCATTAAGATGTTTCGGAAAGAAGAAGTGAAGACAGAATGAGGGAGATGGCCATCCGTCTTCCAATCTTTTACAGGCTATAATTTTCTAAAGCTGTTATCTCCCTCGGCTTGATACATCTGCACTACTAAATAGTTTTGAACTCTCTTGATTTAGTGAGATCCATTGGGAAAATACGTGAGGTAATGACCCTTGATAATATTATCCAAATTATATTTTAATACAAAGGGTACTTCATATGAAGATCAAAGATAAAACATTTCAGAGAACGAGCATCAACATATGCTGCACTAAATATGAAATATGAATGAAATTGACTCATTCGTTTAGCCAGAATCAGTGCGTACAGATGGTCCGACTCACAAACATCATATTTTAAAAAATGTTCGGTATCAGAGACACTAAAAACGAATATTTCCAACAAAATCTCGCAATTTTTTTCTTGGTTTGATTACAATTGATTAATTAAATGAGATTACAATACAAAATTAGTTTTTAACTTATATTTCAGCAGCTAAAAGTTAGGAAAGTAGAAGAACAAAGTTTGAATTTTTACAATTTCAAAGAACCATACATTCCATATACATATATTGAGATTAATATGAGCTAAACTGAAATATCGAAGTTCCTTACATTTAATCAGATTATTTCACTGGATAAGCACCTCATATACATGCCCCCTTCTTCACTTGTAAGATATATAAAGCAAGAGAATGAGGCAATTAGGAGATTTGTCACTCAATTTTATGAAACGTAGGCCATGAAAATCCTCAAGAAAAGTGTAGTATAATTTGTAACGAGTATAGGTGTGAGTGACTGCAAATATTCGTAAACGAAATTTACATTAAAGTCGTCATTATCAATGTACAATTCGAGAAACAATAGTTTTTCTTTCACCTCTCTCCTTACCTTAAACTGCTCGCAGTTAACGCTTGACGCGTTCTCAGACTACGGCTAAGAAGATTCACTACTGTTGCGTATCACTTATGAAATTTTAATTATTTCATTAATTTTAAATATTTTGTGGCAAAGTTCTATCCACTTGTCATATCTAAGAGTTTATGACTCACAAGAAACGCAAAAACTATAGCCAACACAGTGAATATTGGTATTCCTCACAAATCGGCTAAAGCGCTGTAACAAATACACGCAGGCTCCCGAACGATAATACATGGGATAAAACACAAGATACAAAATTGAGCTCCGACTTTGATCACACACAGTAAACTAATACACAAAACGGAAAGCAATGAATTTTAAGTGCAACGTTGTCTTTAGATCAGTTGCCTGTTATGTAATCTTACCATTGCAACATAGAGAGGCAGGTATCTGTTGTCACTACTTTCGTTTCGAAAATGAATTGAAATTATTTATCATGTTAAAATGTCCGTAAAGTTTAAAAATTAATATGACATTGTTATGATTTTTATTTTAATATATGCTTTTTTTAAAAGTATATAGATTATTAAACTATTATTTGCTCTAAATTTCCAGAAAATCTCCATTTTTCAAACCCTCCCCATTTTCAATGACATAGCTTGCGTCACACCCTTTTGGGCACCCCTGCATTAAACGCAACGGGTGATGATTCGGGAATTGGACATTGGCGAGACATCCAAGACTTATGGGACCATGGAACAAGCATCAATAAACTTCGTCTGAATGGAGTCATTCATTCCCACGTACCATTGGTCGGCGAACGTAATCACCACTCGGTGACGGTGCCACTCTGAGGTAGGAGTAAAGTGTACCACTTAAGTGATGGATCTTGGTGTTAATTTCATTTTGTGTCAATATGAAAATGTACTAACATATAAAAGAAACTTTTGTTTAGGCACAAGCAACGTAACCCATGAATAAACTATGTTTGATTCACGAAAGTAAAACAACTTAGTTAAAGGAGTAAATGTGATCCGATAGCCTTCAGCTAGGTATGATACACGCCCTTCAAGTTATGTTCTTAAAGTATTAGTAAATTTTAAGGAATCATAATCATGTAATTAAATGAAAATTTGTTAAAATAATAGTTTGCTTGGAATTTGTAAAATTGTATGGTGTGTTCTGTTTTTTTGGGGAATGTGCTATGGTGAATTTATGTGTTAATTATTGTGGGCGTGAGGAGGAGAAATTTATTAAGCATTAATTGGTATAATAAAGCCTTTCTCTTAATTAATCTTGGAAAAATGTGTATTCTTTTCGAAGAATTAATGTGTGTTTCACGACAAAGTAACGGCCGAACCTAGGACCTTGTAAGGAAATCCTTTTATTGTTTATTAGCGTCAATTTTTATTAAATTAAAATCCAATTAAATCCTTAATTATCAATCAGTGAATTAATTAAGATAAGTAACAAATTTATTTTTCCTTCATTTTAATGTGTTTATTTCAGTACAGTTGATACCCTACATGTGATTCTTTTTTGTTGTGTTGAAATTGGCACCACTGAGTAAGGCTGCAAATTTTAAACACAGTTTGATCATTTAATTTTATTACAATAGAGATATACATTGACAAACATATTTAAGAGTCGAATTTAGCAACTCTTTTATACATAATATACGTTACTGATATTCAAACACATTAAAAATAGCAAGTTTTTGTTTTACATTGACAATTTAAAACTATTCATAGAACTTGACAGAAATAGTCCCAATCAACTTACAAATATACAAGACGACCTAGATAGCTTAATTAAAAGGACAGATAAAAATGAGTTAACTTTTAATTTGAAGAAATTCTCTACAATGTACTATGTATTTCACTAAATATGATACTGATTACAATTATCAGCTTGATTACAATTGTCAGCTGCCAGGTGAAAATTGCGACAGACTGGGACTCGAACCTGGGACCTCCTATGACCACAGGTGTGCTGTCTACTGCACCACCCACCTCGACTCCTAAGTCCGTATGCAATTTCCACTCAGTCTGTTCAGGTGAACCTGGGTCACATCCCCCTTCACGGAATAAGTAACCACAGGCAGCTCCAATGATGGTAGTACTTAAATCCGGTTTCTGCATACCTACACGTCGGATTCGCCTACACGTGCCTAGGATGCAAACACTTCTCCACGAGTAGGTTCTCGGAAGTTGTGAGTTAAAATTAGCAGAACATCTTTAATCAAAGATCTTGGTGTAACATTTCAACCTATTTTTTAGCTCTCAACGCACATATTAGTCAAACAGTATAGGAGGCTACTACAAAAGTGAATTTCTTAAAATTTAAATGCAGAAGGTTAACTAATACAAATGCACTCAAAACCCTATTCAACTCTCTAGTTACATCAGGGCTTATGTATGCATCATTAATTTGTAATCCAAAAACTAGCTTACAAACTTCAGAAAGTACAAAAAAGTTTTTGAAATTTTTATTCTTAAAATTCCTGAGCCACATTGATCATAATTACGACAATATCAGAAAAAAGGCGATCATCCCATCGCTACAGAAAGCCAGAATAAGACAATCTAATATTTATTCATAAGGTAGTCAACAACCAAATGCCATATTATGCGATGTATTGCACATTACTATTGAATATCACACCCCATTCAACATTCGGTAAGTAGTGAACATACCAAATTAAATGAAGTGAGTAGTGAACATACCAAGATCATTTTCAACAATGATCATAGGTTACTGAAGGTATCTCAAATTCAGCAACTATGTAATTTAAAAAAGAAATGGATCAACATTAGGAATAAAAGAAACTATCATTTTAAAAACCAACTGGCCAAAAACGATAAAAACTCAGTAACAAGCACTCAGTGTTACCCAAAATTTCCTTAGGTTACAAAATGGAGAAAATGTTATTCATGCACCAAATATATCAAAGTCATTTTTATTCTTTGTCACTAGTTCTTCTTCTTTTTTTACACAAAGATTCTACATTTATATTTTCTCATTCACACTCTTTGATACAATCTATTTTTGTTTCATTTATCTTGCTGTACACATGTATTTTTATACTAATTATTAACCAAGCGGCACTTATAAATATCTACAGCAGATTTAGAAACTTTATGTGAGCAATTACTTCTACAGCTACATTTTATGTTTACTATTGTAATAATTGGGTTAATCCCGTATTTTTTAAATAGAATAAAATAAAAATAAAATATTAAATATTTCCCACTAAATGACCCTGAAGAGTGCCCTTCGGGATATACAGGAGGTAAACGGTTATGTAGAATAGAAATTAAATATCTAAGAATAATGTTCTTTTCTAATCCAATAACAAGTTTGCTTCTCAGAAGATTTACACATTTTCTTTTGAAAGTAACAGATTTTTATAGCCTGGAGAGAACAAATGAAAAAGACTGGGAAAACACATACATATTCAATGAATAAGAAATTTAACTTCCGTCAATAAGAAAGAAGGATGGAACAGAAAGTGTTCTTACCTCGACTCCGTTTGTAGAGTCCATCATAAGGATCATCTACGTGTCTCCGCTTGCCCCTGGATAATGAAAACAAAGGAATTAGTGTTTACTAAAGCACAAATACTTTACAGTCACAGTAAGTATTCAATGATATGAGCTTACTTTATCAGGAAACAATCACACCAGTAAAGATAATTTCCATTTGTCTTTTAACAGGGAGTCTACAGATTTTGTAAAAATAAATTTCAGGACTTTTTGTGGGACTATCTTAAATACATTTTTGACCTCACGTACATTATGTACAAAACAACTTTTGAAATTATTTTTTACATTTGCTTTTAGTTAAGTTTAATTTAATTCCTTTTTCTGAGCGGCCAGCGAATCACCGTCGCTTGCATTCCAGAAATTGCACTTAGTAATATAAAAAGAATATTAATGGGAGTAAAATTCCCCGACTTTTAAAGCCATAACTAAAACTTTTCGTAACATTTTCAAGACCCTTTTTCCATTTCCTGGTATTTTTGGGTGTTTTGGGACCTGTAGACAACCTGCTCATGAAATTTTCCTGATCAACATCAAAAAGGTATCATAAAATACATTAATACAGAAATCCTGGCCCTAAAACTAGCAATACTTAGGAATGAGAAGAAATTGTTTGAGAACATCACGTGGAAAAGCTGACTTTTATATACAAGAATGATTTCTCAACTGTTTCAAATGAAAAATGTGGAAATGTTCTTAAAACCATTCCTTGAATTCCCGACAACTGTATCAAACAGCATTTACACCCACACTATATTTGATTTTCCTTCCTTCTGACAAAGATAGGGAGTTTAATACAACAGACTCCAATGATATTTGAAAAGCCAAGAAAAGGCAGGAAGGAAATGTCTAGAAAAGAAATTATACCTCAGGATCTGCTATG
Source organism: Laupala kohalensis (assembly GCA_002313205.1). Classification (NCBI taxonomy): domain Eukaryota; kingdom Metazoa; phylum Arthropoda; class Insecta; order Orthoptera; family Trigonidiidae; genus Laupala; species Laupala kohalensis. The sequence goes on from NNCF01130025.1 coordinate 713,599, forward strand.
AAATCTGACTGATCCCGTATAACCAAGAAACACCAATACAGAAAAGTAGAAAGGTATTATTGTAACTACTTATAGGAAAGTTCCAAAATTTTAATTTAAACTGTACATTGAAAAACCTAATTCAAATTGCAAATATTCCAAAATAATACTGGTTTGTGTACTAGTCCTCTCAATATTAAAATTGCTTACCAAGCAATGTTATGAGAACTAAAATAATAACACTACTTGAGATTACAAACAACTAAAATGATGTAAACATTCATATAGAAAAACTAAGATGTGTATTTCACTATAAAGAGGAGGTATTCTCACAACTGACTGAAATGTCCAATTATAACATATACTTGATCACATTATAACATAAGGAATTATAATTCTTAAAACTAAAAAATTGAATAGCAATTATTGTTTCAAAATAGTCAAAGAAAATTATTTTAACATTTATAAAAACAAATGAACAAAAATTTCAGAGAAATGTACGTTTTCTAGGTTAATTTTCAGAGGACAAATATTGTTTATAATTCTCATCACTGAAAAATGTTCAGCCAGAAGGAATCAATGCAGCTGACACAAACTTGTTGAGTAAGTTCTGACATGAGATAAGTCAATAATTCAATTTTCATGTTTGGCAGAGAACATCACTAAAAAGGAAAGTTAACCTCTGTGTTGGACTACATAACAGCGATTCCTCAAGCTTTGTATTGGTTCTGTTACTGTTTTGGTAGCAAGCCGTCAGCACACAAAATGTTTCAGAGACAAATTCATCTATAAAATGAATGTTAAATGTCAAAGAGAGGATGGTAAATTCAAAATGTCGGACACACAACACCTCTTGATCCCAATCACAGCACTGGGTAGCCCTAATGAATATACCACGTGATCTCTGTTGAATACAAGAACTTGGCACTTTCTCAAAAGCCCCATATTACTTACAAATACCACACAAAAATTATATTCTGGAAATACAAAAATCGATACAGTAAAACTGACAATAACACAAAACTAGAAGTAACGTTGGTTCATACATGTGGTTATCGGAACGGACTCAAACTAATTTGGTTACAGAAGGGGAAGGAAGTATTTTTGAGTGAACTGTTAATGACAAATCAAGAAAGAAATGAATGATGTGTTGCAAATATTCGAATATAGAAACAATATGATAATAACATACAATATTATGTGGAGATTTCAAATATCAATCAACACTGAGGGGTGATGCACATACTAATAGCAGAAAAAAGGAATTAGAAAAAAACAGTATATGCAAAAAGATTAAAAATATACATAACAAATAAATAAAAACATTTGGGGGAAAAGTATGACATTTTATTCAGGTTCGCCCTGTTAATAAATAAATAAATAAAATAATAAAAAATAAATTCCAGTAGCTGGGCATAAAGCATTAATCTGTTAATTAACTAAGTTAACATTTTGTTTAACTTTTAAGTTAATTTCAAAAACCATTAACAGTTTTATTAACTTCCATTACATTTATCTTCTGTTAACTTAAGACTGTTAATTTTCTTTAACCATTGTTCAGGGTGTAAAACTGGAAATCAACAGTCCTCAAGGGCACATAGGAGAGCATTGGGTAAAGAAATGTTATGGGAACAAGGATTACTCAGATGAAATGATATGCGTAATGACCATATAATGAAGTTCACTCTAGGATCAGAAATTCCATTTTGTGAATGCTATATAAAAAGCAAAACGATTCAGTAATTTGGGCATTCCTAATAAATGAGTCATGTGTCATAATAAAGTCATAAATCACGAGACGTGAGTCATAATTCATCAGTAATGAGTCGTAAGTCATGAGCAAGAGAGACCTAAAAAGATGATGAAGACGCAGGAAAAGTAACAGAAATAAATTATGTTTTGTGATAACTGAAACAATATCTAAAAATAGAAGAGGAAAATATGGCAGAACAAATATACGGAAACTAAAAAATTGAGCATAGTTACTATAAGAGAGGAGTTTAGTGAAGAAACCTGGGTTCTGTGTGCAGTAGCCCAGTTCAATTGTGTGCATTATTTATCATTTATTTATTTACATTTATAGTCCATAGTGTACCCTGTTCCTTGCCACAAGCCTACTACCCAAGTTCAATATTCTTCAGAATAAATTGGTTTCCTTTTTGTTTTTCTAGTTGTTGAACATAGTTTAACAGTCATGCATCTCTTCTCTCTCCCCCCACCCCCCCAACCGCCAACAATCTGCACAAAGAGTTTCCTCACTGAACTCACTTCCCGTACATCTGTTGGAACACAGGGTTCTGAGTAAAGGAAATGGAAAAATTAATACATGAAGTTAAACATAAAAGGGATAATAAGAGAAAACTGCAACGAAGTGAGATTGCAAAGGGGAGTTCAGTTCTGTGGGACCCAAGGGAATTCTATATTTAGAAACTGCATTGCAGCTAGTTACAACTGCACAGTTTGAAACATTCATGTAGTTTGTACCCCCATTATATTTGAGCAAAACCAAAAATTAAAGAATAATATTTTAACTCCGGGTACATGATTGGAGTCACTACACGCCAAATCTTTATCAGTGCTGACCAATGGAAAAAAATTAAGAGAGAAGAGGTGGAGGAGTAAAGGAATTAGAGTCCAGAGAGAGCAATTGGATCTGCTCGCATCTAGTATTAGGTATTAGGTAACGTATTACGTACCTGCTGTCAGGAGAGACCAAGTGACAGGAGTGGTGTCGGGAGAGAGACTTTATGGACACTGAGATAGTGGTCATTGCACTGAACTCAATTAGCAAAAGAATAAGGGATTTCAATGGAGAACTATAAAATATAACTAAGAACAGTTGAAAGTCAAGTTTTGAGAACCTCCTCTTAATCTTACCATATACACCACAATGAGAAAAGTAGTTTTGTAAATGCGTGAGGAACAAATGGTTCACAACACTCAAAATGACTACTAATTGAGGAAAGCACAACAAAATCAGGAACTGCCAAAATGAGAAGGGGAGAAAGACAAGCATAATTGCAATTTTAGACCTCGAGCCATGGGAAGGAGGCAATCCAAGTCAAAGAACAGACTGTAGGATAGAAATCATATAGTATGGAGAAACCAACTTTCAGTTCTAAGAGAAAAGTAGGATGAGCGGTGAAATAAATAAATAAAGTTTTGTGCATATAGTAATCCATGAATAACTTAACTTATGAAAACGGTAAGGAGTATGGTGTGTCTTCGAGGAGGAGTGAATACTTCAAGGGAGATGGTGAACGGTGAGACACAAGGAGGGAACCACTATGAATGGTGGAGCAAAAGAAATGAACGAATAGAGAGGAGTAGCTCTAATAAGATCAAATTCTTCGAAAGAGTATTTCTGCTCTTGTTTTGTCTTTCGCAATCTAGTTGAGAAATGCATAATGGTGAACGTTATTGAACAATGTTCATTTTTCTTGTACGGTATGAGCAGATCGGATCCAATGAACTTAAAAACCAAGATGCGAAAGGATCAAACTATCTTACGCATCTGAGGACAATTTTGAGTGAAGAGAAACGTGAGTGTAATAATGACCATGAAAGACGTTGGTGCCTATTAACCATAATTTTACTTGGTCAAGTCTGCCAACACGGAGCAGAGATCCCAGACTGACGCTTAATTGCTGTGGAAGCTGCCAAAAGCAAATCAGGGTCAAGCCGTAAGCCTGTGAAGGTTGTGTTGCACAAACACTAGGAGATCTTGGGAACAAATATATACCCTTGCTCTAGAGCCCCTACAACTTGTTCTGTACTAAAAGTAGATTGCCCGTTGAATTCTGGAGTTGATAAAGCTGCCTTTTCCGGCAAGGGTGATGCAAAAATATTTAACAAATTTCTACTATTATAAAATCTTAAAATTATTCTGACTACTGCTAATAAATCAAAACTATTAAAATAATTCTAAATTCCAGATGTATGATAACAATAGTATTAATGAAGCTGCCTCCCCTAGGCAAGAGCCTGAGAGTCTATCCATGTTTACTCAAAGCAGGGTTCGGTTTCTTCCAGGACAGTGGAAGAAAGTGGAAAAAACCCAGAAGAAATGGATGAAATCAACAGAAAACAAAACTGATACTCAAAACTAAATCGTATTATTTGAATTTAGAAAATAACCTTAAGGTATAATTAATTCAAATCTGAAGAAGACTCTTGATATTAAAAATTATTTTTGTTAAAAAATACTTATTTTTAATAAACTTAAGGATGGCAAATATTAACAAATGGTTTTTACAACTTTATGAGTGGGGAATGTTTTATCACTGTCTGTCATTTCTGAAGGAAAAAAAAAAAAAAAACTACCCCTAAAATCTTTTCCATTTTTATTGTTTTATAATTGTATAAATAAAGTGGTTGTAAATTAAAAGTACCATGTTTGAATTAAAAAATGTAAAATTAGTTTCATCTCACAATAGAGAAAGATCCATACAATTCCTTATTAGTTAAAAGTATTAAATAAACATAATGCTGGTTTAGATAAAGTGGACACTTTTAATGAATTTTGTGTATTTTGGATAAAATTTATATTCTTCAAATACCCTATCAAAAGCTTTAGTCCAATATCTGTTCTTGGTGAAAAAAACTTATATAATTATTAATTTATCACATACAATTAATGAAATATACTTAACATTACCTTAAAGAAAAACAAATTTATTGTAATTTACAAAGTTAACTTTGGCATAAGTCTGTCAAACAACTAGTATGGTATTTTCTTTCAGAATAACTATTTCTTCCACTTGAAAGAAATCTATTTTTCCAGACAGTTTTTCCCATTAGGAAGAAACTTGCTAAACTTGTCCCTTAATAAAATGAATGTAAATTCATTGTCTTTTTCTTGAAATAAGTTTCAACCAACCAAAAGTCAGTAATCCATGCTATTTACTACCAAAATGTTTTAAATAATAAAAATTATGCTGGTTGAATAACAAAGAATCTGGAATTATCTCAATGTTTTAATCCCATAACTGTATTTGACAGCACTGCATTGTCAGTGAATCTACAAACAATATTTTACATTCTAATGTAATATTATGTTTGTAGAGCCACTGAAGATGCAACACCATCGAAAATAGTTATGTACAATACAAAACTTACTGGTGGCGACTGTGACAAATTACTTATTATATGTTAAGTCAACAAAGACATTAAAAAATTTAGAATTAGGTGGGTTAAGTTTTCTCATAAATTTTATCCAAAATACACAAAATTCATTTAAAGTTATTTTTTATGGTGTCCCATGAAAAAATTCAGTGGTGCGTGATCCTGACTGAAATGAATATAATTATCTATTCAGTAAATTTAACTAATTTAATGTTATAGGTTTAATTTAATTTACTGAAGGCTTGCTATACGACATATGCCTAACTTATGAGGTAAATTTGTGAATTCTTAAACAAAAACAGTTTCTTCCATTTCTTCCCTTTGGAAGAAAGTTATTTATTCCAGGGACGGTTTTCCGTGTTTTTTTCCAGAGATTATTTTTCCACAATGGAAGAAACTAACCAACCTTGACCTAAAGGGAAAAACCCATGTCAGAATGGGTCAATACTTTCCAACTACCTTTGCACAGGCATCACAGACTGGCTTGAAATTTTTAAGTGTCCAAGGACATCTAAACATACACCTAAGTATAAATTTTCAGCTCTCTAGGTGGCGAACTGCTTGTGAGAACATCCATTTCAAAGGTCCAAAATTAGCATATTTTCGAGAAATTTATTTCCCAACACTTCTAACATTTATTGACCTCTAATTGGTCTAATTTTAGTTTTACAAAATTAAACAATTCTCTACATAGTAGGGATGAGTTTTGGTACTAATGTTAGTAGCTTTTCTGAAAAAAAGTTTCCCCACTCCAATGCCATAACCTAACCTCCCAACAAAATGGGTTAAAGTGGACTTATTTACTGGATTTCTCTTTTTCCACAGACTTTAATTCATTAATGAAGACCAATCAAACCGGAGTTATTTCCAATTGAAGTGTGACATTTTGTGAAAAAAAGTCATTTTTTTTCCCAATTGTGATGTCATAACACTAATTACTCCCCCCAAAAAATAGGTGAAGATTGCTGATAGCATGCATATTTGATAGTATGCCTGAAAGTTTTTGTTTTGCAGTTAATTTAGTTCCACAGAACCTCAAATTTTGCTATAATTCTGCATTTTAATCATGCAGCTCTACCATAAAAACCGCAAAACTGAACATTTTATTCCTGTTTTTATAATAGAAACTAGTATCTCATGCACTAATGTTTATTATATTTGTAACATGATTACATCATATACTAGTAATGCAGTAGATCAGTGGTAGAGGAAAAGAAATGAAGATATAAATATTAGTTTGTGAGCAGGGCTCGCTTGTTTGAAAAATGTCTATTTAAATTTAATAACTGTTGTTTACATTGACTTCATAATATATTGAAACACATTTAAAAGAGACACCAGGGGGAACAAAAATTTTGTCTCTTATAAGCGAGAAATGAAATTTTTTACAAGTTATACATAACGTAGTCTAGTTACAGCAAATTAAAACTGTCCCAAAATATCCCTGTATATATTATAATTATTCAAAGGTTACAGAGCCCAATTAGCCAGATTTGCTGAGCTAAGCACGAAACATTTTTTTTAAAAAAACAATACAACATAATGCCACAATGTGGTTCGATGGCTGTAGAACCATAACAATTTCTTTTTATATATTTCCGAGAGTGCTGCTACACTCACCATCACATCCAATCTTCACTCTTGAACCGATTTTTCTTCAACGGAATTGCTGGGACAAAATAACCAAACATCGTCGAATGTGAGTGTCTTAAATAATCCAAACACAGTTTTTAGTAGTTTATGAAATCAACATAACCTAAACTAATATTACAGCTCACGATGGAGATAAGAAAATGGTGTGGAACAATTTTTTAATTTTTGATTATAATTTCCGTACATATCAAGAGTGACCAATAAACTTTTTATTTTCCAAACTAATAATATTCTTCGTACGATTGCATCAAAGTTATGTGATATTTGGCCCAATCTTACACCGCTGGGACCATTCTAGCAAAATCTTTTCCACTGTCATCAATGGACAACATATTTCACTTCAATATCATACTACGCAAAAAATTACCCAATACCGCACTTAAAAAACCACACTTACAAACACAACTAATGTACTCAAGCAACACAGTGGATATGTGAGCACAGTCAATTTCGACCAGTTTGTAAGAGACAATCGATGAAGAGAGTCAAATCTCATTTTCTGTATATTAATGCATGTATCACTGAGTGGATGAAACCAGATGCTTGCGCAACAATGTCTATAAGATGAGACTTCACGGAAATTTTCATGGTTGTCTCTTACAAGCATGATGGAATTGGCTGTTGGGAAAAATATTTTGTCTACTATAAATGGAAATCTCTTATATCTGGAAAATAAATGCATTGTTTCTATACGTTCTTCCCCAGGACTTCAGATATTGTTCACTATAAATGGGAAACTTATAATTGAGTTCCTCTGTACATGTTTTTGGAAGGTCCACAAATACAAGACATTTATGTGACACATTTTCACTCGAAAATTTAATCAGAGAATGAAGTGGAAGTTGAATTCTGTGTGTCTGACAGCCGCGACACGCACTTAGGGAATCACTTGCATCGAGTGAACTCTGCCAATGTTCAGGAACATATGCAATATTATTGATGTTACTGACATAAATTATTAGCAACGTGGTGTTAAGTTTTAAATTAAGTGCAGTTTAAGGTGAGAGAAGTTTCGTTAATTGCTTTAAGGAGATATCTGAAGAATTTTCACATGTTTTTTTATGAAGACTTCTAGAAATTTACTAATTGTCTTAATGGCTGAGAAATAAAAGTGGCATTAACAGAACTAAAAAGAGTCGTCTCCTCTAGCAAGAAATATGTTGACATAACTTGAGCATGTGAATACCTACACAAAATATCCTTCTTTATGAACTTAGAAGTTTGATTTTGAACCGGCATGCAAGTTCCAGCAACATTTTCCAAGCAAATTTCAAATGTGTTGGTCATATGGCAGGTAGTAGGTTAATACACATTGTACGTTGCGCATTAATTTTTTTATGTATTATTTGTTTTAATATTCTGATCCCAAGAAAATCATGAGAAGTGACTGTCAGCTCACAGAGGTCCTGCAGAAGAGTAAGACTGATATATAACTAAAAGTACCCTGCACCCCATATGTTTTACTATATTCATGAGGCTAGGGAAAGCTGATGGGGCACTTTTCTTTGTTTTCGATGAATAAAAGGAAATTGTTAGAGCAAATTACACATACATTTTGATACACATTTACACCAAACAATTCCAAGTCTTATTCAGGAAAAAAAAATCTCCATATTCAGGGAAGTGCCAGGATGAATGGGGATGGGTACTCCCTTAATAGGGGTTGTCAGATGGTGGGACCATATGCTTTACACAAGCATACTGCTAATGTCTAATAACACCAAAGGAAAAACTGTTTGTCACAAATCAATAGACTCAATCACCGAAAAAACAATTTTCTAAAAGGTGAAATGTTTAAAGGGGTGTCTAGCAGGGGATGAATCTTGCAGTGAGGGAACACCTAAACCATGTATCTCAGACATACGCACACCATCTTGTGAAGTTTTGGAATAACTAAAAAACACTCACCTCTCAATGGGGGTGGGGGTGAAACAGGGTAGGGTCGAGGTCTTCTGATGTGGATGAGCTTTTAATTTCAGCAACTAGAGTGGGTATTATTGAGTCTATACAGGTGAGACCAGATAGCTCACTCTGACATGTCAGAGTGCAATATTTCTGCTTGATTTTTGAAAATTTTCCCTCATTGTCTCTCTAAGGGTATCCCAGTATGAAAGGGGTGACACAGATATCTCCCGAAAAGGGAGAGTCTAGAAAAAACAAGAGTGTGCCTAAATTTCACAATGATACATTTCAAAACTTGGAAGTTATAATGGGAGAAAATAAATTACATAATAGTATTAACAGCAAATGTCCAGAAATATAAAGAATTTGTTTCTCTCTTTGCACAGTTCTTCTATCTTGTAGCTTGAACCATTTCAAATGGTGTTGCTATATGGAGGATGAGATCATACTGGTATCTCTCTCATAAAGGGTATTACAAGGGTGCTGGATGCCCTTTCTGCGATACCTCCCACGTTGGACATGACACAAATGATGTGAAAGGTTGGTGGATGATAAGAGAATATGGTGAAATGAATGGCAGTGGGAATGGAAGTACCTCAAGAAATCCTACCAAAGACCTGATTTTCCAACACAACAAGTTAACTTGGATCAGCAGAGGTTTCAACCACTGACCCTCAAGGTAGGTGGCCAGTGAGAACACCAACCGTTACACTGTGGGTCACAAATTTAAAAAACACATGACTCAACTAAAAAAGTTACCTTCTCACTCCAGTCATAATATTTAAAAAAGTGGACCTAGATAATGTCAAGGCTAAGAACAAACAAACTTATATGTGTGAAATCTAATATTGAAAAATAATTATACTGGATTCATACAAAAAAATACATTGAATTATTATAGACCTATCATAGTTTGACATAATATTGCCATTGCAAACACATGATTTGTTCACACAAAGAATGTTGTAGCATGTTCATTTTAAAAAAATGACACCCCTTCATCTTGAGGAATATCTTTAAGTACCACGACCTCTCCAGAAATAACTCAGACAAAATATGACATGCAAGCACACAATTCATTAAAGCAAATAATGAGTCGGCATGTTCATTCAAATTGTAAGGCAACCCTCTTCTTGCAGATTATCTTTCTGAAGTGTAACCTCTAAAGAACATACACTAAAAAGAAAATTATCATGATAATTGCTTAACTTCTGAATTTTCGGCTGCCCTTTTAAACATGCCATGCACACACAGTTATAAATATATAATAATTAGTTTAAAAATAAACTTATTTCTCATTTCTACTGAACCATCCTTGTACATATACCCTACGCACTTCACTAAAATGATTTCCAGCTGAATACCATACCTGACAAGTACTCACCATGAACATGCTGACATAGCTGCCATATTGAAGCAAACCACTACACACGAAAGAATTGTCACTTAGTTGTTTTTTTTTTTTACATTAACATGCGACTACACTAAAGTAACAAATCGGAAGTCACTTCATTAGTAATAGATTCTTATTTTTTTAAATTTTAATCAGATGCAAATTTAAGAATTTCTCCTTCAACAGCGCTTCAAAGTAAAAATTAATTCAGCAGTTCAGGGGAGCTTTGGGGGGGAGAATATTATCCATCATTGTGACCAAAACAATGTAAGGGAAGCACTTTCAAACGAAATTGTTCCATTGAAGCACAAAGAAACAAATATGCGTAGCACTACACTGTGGTCTTTCATACAACACTTCACTAGATATCGTAATACAATTCCTGGGCTCTCTTTTCTATTCCAAGGAATCCTTTTCTGAGACAACAAAAGTAATAAAAAATACAGAGGACTAAACAGGAGTACCACTCATATCATGTACTCTTTTAACACAGCAACAACCCAAAATATCCTCTCACCAGAACAGATGTTCCTTCAAAGTTCTAATAAAGAGATATTATCAAAAGGTCTCTGCAAGGGAGAGTTCTCAAAAGGAGGAGAGACACTCGACCATCTTCCCGTTTTCCATAATTGCCAAGACTAAAATGACATTTGCTACGACTGCCAGAAGCCCAATAACATGCTAGATTCCTCATACTCTGAAGTATTTCCACATCACAAGCACTGCATCACTTACAAAGTGTTCAAGAATAAATACAGGCAATGCCTCCCTTCGCCAGAGTCCCAAACAACTACAAGAGAGTCCTTTGTACCTCCCAGATATGTGACCTATGTCACGGTCTAGGCCTGCCAGTGGCCTGTGAATGGGTCGACTATGAACACGAGGCCTCGTTTTTATAGAATCTTCTCTGGACTTCCGTAGGATAGGTGTAATATCTATGCCATCATCCTCGGGGAACAGACGACACAATTCTTCAGCAACATGAGGTTCTATTTCCTGCAATGGGAAAAATAATTTTAGATCATCATTTACAATTGGCAATTTTTATTTCCATTAGCCATTTATATTTCATGAGTAAGTTTAACAAGATTGCATCTATTTCATAACTACCACTTTGTGGTAATATATTGAGCACCAAAGTGGTTATTCATTAATACTAAGTCACTTTTAACATTACATTTAAATATATTATGAACATTAACTACCCTTATCTCTTCACCCTGCAAAGTCATATTTAATGATTCCTGAAACTAAATATATCATACATACTCTTTATTAGTCAATAAGGATTTTCATTTAACAATATTATTTTAGTGAAGATGTATATAGAAAACATTTAACTTCAATTCCATTACTTATTATTGTATTATTTAATTTATTTTATCAATATAATCAGGTGTTGCCCCTTTGCACAAAATCACGTAAAAGTATGTGTGCAAAGAATGGGAACAAATAAAGTAAACAACTTATTCAGAACAACAACAAAAATTAATATCTTGACAAACCATTTCAGAGAAAAAATTTGAAAATGCAGATACAACTAATCATAATTAAATTGTATTAGCAGGGTGTTGAATTTATAAGATTCATATCTCAGATATCTAAGTTAGATTTGTTCTTATTTCATGGTTTTTGTGAATGGAGACTGTATAAGAGAACTGACGTGAGAGCAAACCAATGATTTGTAGAGTTTTCTATATTTATAAAGTCTTTAGAGACCTAATAACATAATGAAGCAATGTAAATGCTTTATTTGTTGTAAAGCAAATGTGCAGTTTCAATGTTATGCAAAGATAAAAAATCACTCCCACATCTCTCACTTGATTACAGCTTTCCAAATATTTCTATTTTTCTTCTAAGCAATAGGAAAAAGCAAATGCAATCCCCAAGGAATTTCTAGTGTTGTAACACATCATCCATTCCTGCAAAAACTCACTGACACTGTTTGTTACAGGTGGAAGATAGGCCGCACATAAGTTAGTAGAAGCTTGTACTTCCAATTTGGAAAATATTATAAAGAGAAGTTTTCCAATTACTGCATTGAAGGAAGAATATTATTTTTATTTAGAAATACTATGTAAAGAGTAGCCTAAAATCTTCCCTGTCATTCAATCTTTGCAAACTGTGCTTAGAAAATAAGTTTTCAAGATTTCATGGTAATATTTGGTATAATGAAAGCACAGTGTAAAAGCCACAATGCTATCAAACTGGTTACATGTCACACTTTTCAGATAACTTGGTGTAGCCAATGTCAATGGTGTATAATTTTTTCAAAAAAAATAAAGTTTATTTTTTAGCAGCAGATACAGAAGTAAAAGAATAAGTTTGGTTACAAATACTTGAAGAGGTCTGACTAATGGAAAATATCTTCTATTGGATAATCAAGTAGCTGTACATTTAGGACATGTACAGTGGGACAATTAAGATTGACACACTTTTAATAAAGAATCAGGTTATTCAATTAAGTCATGCTGGAAACCCTTAAAACTTATTGATATTACTCACTGACATTCTTGAAGTATTAAAATGTTATGATAATTGTAATTCACATGATCTAAAACAAGATATTTGATAAAATGTGAAAGAAAATTAAAGATGCTTGAGATAATAGTAGTGAAATGACACAATGCTGCACTTGTGTTAAGTGAACCGAATCTCATTTTCATTTTATTTATTCATTTGTTTCAAATTTAAATCAAAATATCTGAATATCATTAAATAAATTGCCATACATTTATTTAAATAGCACACTTATTACAAAAGTTCTCTGATCAATATTTATCAAAAATAAAATAAAATAAAAACTGAAAACCATTCACCTGAAAGTGTGTTGCTTACAATGAACTGGGCTCGGGTATAAAAGAAAATGTAACCAACTAGAAAAAGTAAAATGCAATGTTATCATGAACAAAGCATAAATTAACACTTACTTCCCTTACATTATACACATATTGCAATTTCTGTCAACAATATAATACAATTAATGTTTTAATACATGTACAGGATCCAAGTGATCTAATATACCACCACATTTTGACATAGATGTAACTAGAAGTAATTTCTGGGTAGCCTTGTGGCCTAAACAATGTGGATAAAGGAATATTTTAAATTTTTATCTAAGTTCCTAACAAACACTATGAAAAAGTCACATCAACTACAATATGCATGAATCTCAAATGATCAGAAAAAAGATTACACAAATGTCATAATATAAGGAGGTGTTTCAAACTGATACAAAAATTATCTAAGTTACTGATATATTTATTTATTTGTAAAAATATTATTGGTAAAAATTATATTTATAAGGGATTTTCTGATGCTTTCTACAAAAATGCCCCAAAATCATTTCCACAGTAATGTTATGTTTCACACATTTGTTTTCAATATTAATCAGAGAGGTACTAAAGACACTCTCTAATGACTTTGAGCTTCTGAGCCACATCACTTTCTTTATGTCTGAAATGACTTAAAGCAATAGTTTGTGAAGTATCTTCACCCATCCTACAACATTTTTTAATAAGATGTCCATGCTTTTAGTGACCAATATGGTGCAGATTATATCAGCATTCTCTCAGCATGCAAGATAGTCTAGGTTGAGAATGTCTGTTATTTTCAATTAAATCATTGCCGTTTTCAAAGTACAACTATGTAAATGTGTCACACAATTGCACCAAAGCAGTAGATTATTTTACGTGTTATCCTTTCACCATATTATTAATTATTTGGACAGCTATTTGTTCATCTTCCAAAAGACACTGGTACTTTTGACAGTTGGTTAATCAATCTAGCTTTCTTTTCTCAGGGTAGTCGCAATTAAAAATTCATTGTCAAAGTCTCTCCTCTGTATTACCACAGTATGACTTGACATATTTTGAATTTATCTCAAATGCATTAAGTATTCAGTTAATATGTACTCTGAAACATAACTAAAAGGAGCACAAGATTGAAATTCACAGTAATAAAAATGAGTTGCATGCAAATAATATCCCATATTATAGTATGGGATAGAAACCACCACAGATAGAAAAAACGTCACTCGGGTAATTGGCTTATCCTTATCTGTTCTTCAAGTTATTTTTCTGTCGTTGGGTGCCGAGCCGAAAGCTAGCTGTAATCTCCCTCAACTGCAATTAAGAGAAATCCTATTTCCTTGTCCATATTGCAGAAAAATAAACTACGTATTTATCATACATTATTAAGGATCATTTTCTTTATCAAAGGTAGATGAGTGAAATCCATTTGCATTACAATTGTATGACAATCTATCACAGAAATAGTAGCTCACCTCAGTGTATAAGTGCCCTACCTTATTCACCTCTCGCTATCATGAAGGTTTGCATTACAAACTTCAATGAGCTGCTATCTTAAAAAAGGGGGTCATAGAAGTGTCGTTCATATTTTGTTTTATTTTTCTACTTTATGCGAGAAAAATGAGTCATTACACAGTAATGCTTGAATAATGGTTTCTTTCATTGAAATTTATTCTAGAGCATGGGATTTCTGAGAACTTCAGAAGAGAGAGAGAGATCGGTTACAGATGAGCATCCAGCTTAGCGCCAAACAATTGGATCCACAACAAAGGTTGACTACCTGAGTGACAGGCTTCATATCTTCAGTGAATTCTACACCTCCAATTGCCCAAAAATAGTTAGCTCGATCATGTTTTAAAAGAAAGATAATAAACTAGTTCCCCTCGTAACCATGAAAATAAGACAGAAGTTGGGGTGGGCAGTGCATGTGAGAAGACAAAACCACTACAACAAGAACAACAAACATCTGGCAAATTTGTTCCATAATGTGGGAGTTATGGTACAATAACCATTAAAATGACTTCAAAGAATGAGGATATTAAGAGTCATTTCATTTACTGTTATTTTGCCTGTACTGAAATGTTTGCTAATTGCAATCTGTGTAGTATTGTAATTGTTTAATGATATCAGTAGGTATATATGTTTTGTTTGTGAAGTACTTTGTGTCCGTTTATTGTTGAAATAAAACAAAATATATAAAATTATATTGACCATTGGTTGGTCTGTTCTTAACATTAAATTCTGGGACAAACACCAGAACTGTCTCGCGTAAGAACTGTTCACTTAAATAGTTTAAAATTTAAGATTTTGTCTTCTCTTAGTTACAATGGAAGTATAGTCACATTGTAAGTTATGAAATCCAAATTAATTTTCATTATTAACAATAAGAGACAGTAATTTAAAATGTTTTAACATACATCTAAAGATATTTTGGAACAAATGTTACTA
The DNA here is from genome assembly GCA_002313205.1 of Laupala kohalensis. Classification (NCBI taxonomy): domain Eukaryota; kingdom Metazoa; phylum Arthropoda; class Insecta; order Orthoptera; family Trigonidiidae; genus Laupala; species Laupala kohalensis. The sequence goes on from NNCF01130025.1 coordinate 728,908, forward strand.
TACTATAATATTCCATTTTAGTGAAGTTCATCAATCACAAACTTTGACAAGATCTTACATCAATCGCAACCTAAAAATCTTTTTGAAAGTTTATTCTCTTGATCTAGAAAAGTAATTTATGTTGTTCATAAGTTCGAATAGATTACAATAGTTCACAAGTGAGAACTGTTTTAAGATATTTTATCATCACACTTGACACTTTTACTTAATGGAAAAATACACAAGTCATAATGTACTCAGATCCTAATAAGAGACAACAATGCCATTATCATGATATGAATGCTGTAACACAGGTTACACTGAAATTTCTTTCATTAAGCCTTAAACAAACATCACAAAAATTCTTTAAGCAAAAGCTTACCTCAAAACTACCAAGAAAGAAAGATAGTAACACTAATCCGTAATGCAAAATTTGAAAAAAGAAATAAAAATTATGTACCTGGCCATCTCTTCCAATTTTTACAGGTTTTCCATCATTCCAAGGGTTGTAGAGATGTTGTGTTTTAGAAAAAGGAAGTTCTTTTCTGCAAGTAATAAAATAGAAGCAACTAAGTAATTAATTTCAACTTTGAAAAAGAAGGGAATAGACAATTTGGAAATCAAATAGGAAGCACATTTGTTCAAAAATATATAAAAATTAAAAACAAAAGAATTTCATAAAAATTACATAATAAATAATTAACTAACAGACAAAAGACACAAATAAAGCAAACTGCCTTACCTACAAACCCAATCAACTTTGAAAACTCCGCCAAGAGCATTAGCCGATAAGCCTGGAGGTAGAACCCATGATATAGGTGGAACATCTCTGCGAGACTCGCATTCTAACCGAGCAAATCCTTCACAAAAGACACTCAAGTTCATTCTTCAGTCCATTACGTCATTCAATATTTAACACTTTGAGAGATATACATATGTACACATATAACAGAATCTTGAAAATGAAATAAAATTACTGAGGTTCTAGTAAATAAATAAATCTTGAAAATAAACTTTGTATTACATGTCCCAGAAAATGAGTAAAATGTCTGAGAACAACCCTGATGTCATGAGACTAGTGTTCCGTGACTTCGTACCCAAGTGTGTTTGAGGCTTAAGTGTTTCAGTGTTTGTTTGTTTGTTTGTTTATTTGTATGTACATGTGAGTGAGTGAGTGTGTGTGTGTGTGTGTATGTATGTACATAATATCGTAATACAAAGTTTCCAATTCTCATGTTTCCATCAAAATGGGAAACATGATACACTGTTGCAGGATATTTTGTAGTCTCTAAGTGTTTCAAGACAATTTCCACTTCTCCACCATGGAAACAACATTGAAAATTACCGAAGATTTTTAGACCCTCCATGTCCTTGGCATGTGACATGAGTGGATTACATGAAAAGAAATCAAAGATGTTATGGAATATCCAGCCCAATAATATCTGATGACATATCATGACAAGGAGAAAAATCTTCCCTATTTGAAATCTCAATTCCAAAAGTTAATAACTATCTTGATCAAGGATGGAATGATTTCCCTTAACATCTGTACAACTCAGCAGGGTTCATTCCAAAATAAATTCTGAAAATCATGCCAAAATCAACTTTTTTTTATGAAGATTCTAGAATCAGTACTGACTTCAAAAAGTTGAGGTCTCCTCCAGTACCATTCAGGTTTACATTTCCTTTTAAAAAAATTATATAATTTAGACACAAATGAAATGCGTAAAGTGCTATTTCTTGAGGTATTGCGTTTGATTTAAGTAGTGCAACTAGCTCCATCGGTATGGATACATGGCATAGTATGCCAACAGTTTCAGATCAATGTACAGCAACTGTTCCTACAACCCAGTCAAAATAGTTGTTTAAAGTCAGAAAAATCATCATAGAGATTAAATTTTATATACACTATAAGGTCAACATTTCAAACATTTCACATGTGCTTTTACTTTAGTCCCAGGTCCAGAGAAAATGTTTTTTTGGCTAATGTCTCATAAGCAGTATGTTTTATTGTACATTTGTGAGTTGTGAGTTGGAGCGATTTGAAAAATGGTGAATGCTCCATTATGTACACTGTACATCTGTTGCACAAAAACACATGCATGGACTGAGACTGTGAAAACTTAATACACACTTATTTTCAAATCCAGGTGCATATTTACAGTGTTTGTATTGCAAATAACAAGCTGAATTATGTTTTATAATTGTATAGATTGTTAGAATTTGTAATGGAATATTTGTTAGAATTTGTAATGGAATATTTATTAGAATAATAATGCTACCATAATTACTCCAATATAGTTCCCTCTCCCTGAAATATTTTTCGAAAAAATCGGCCAACAATTCGTGGGAGGACTACATCTGGAGTTTAAGACGGGGAAACTGCTAATTCAAGGTTTTGTGGGTGAAACTGAGTTAAACGAACATAAGCCGTATTCGTAACGTAACACGAAGAACATCGATCGATGATTGCGGGATTTGACGCTCATTCGAAGTGGAAACCGATCTGGTCCATGTCGTCTAGGAACGACCTATTCCCGACACCGTCGCACACGAGTTTGTCGAGAGATGGGGTTCTTCGACACGACGAAAATTGGGCGATCGAATATGCTTCGACGCAAACTTCAAACTGTGAATTCTAAATTATGCTTAGACACATGGATATAATGCAGAGGCACGAGAATTCGAAGTAGAGCCGAAGTCCGTGAGGATCTGGCGCTGTCAGGAGAAGATGAACTGCACCAGTTAGTTTTTCATTTTAATGTCCTTATAATTACACGCTACCAGAGCCAACCATTTAACATGGAATTTTGAAAGAGCATTTTCCTTCAGAAACACTTTAATTTCACTCAACTTCATTTTTACCTCCAAATTTTGCTTCCTAAAATAAGGAAAGGTCTATATTTTGGGGCAAGACTATATTCAGGTAAACACGGTACTTATGCTACTTCCAAAGCACACAAAATGATTGGTTTAATTAAATTAACACTACAGAGTTCTCCAACAAAGGAATTATTTCATACTTATGTAAACCTTAGTATTGTCCTTAGTTTCTTATACATAGAAATCTCTTAAATTGCGATGAACCTCACCGCCAGGTAACAGATTAATTATGTTATGTTAAATGAAAATGGGAGACGGGACCGAGATTCGAACTCGGGACCTTGGCTCATGCGCTTACCAACTGCGCCATCCCGTTCGCCTCCCAGGTTTGTCTTCCATTTTCATTCAACTTGCGAGACCCAAAGACCTCTGAATCTCGTAGTGACGACGCTCCTCATATGACTCTCATTTTCATTTAACATAACATAATTAATCTGTTACCGTTATTTCACCGCAATTTAAAAGATTTCTGTGTGTTTGTGAACCTGAATTGGAAAATACGACCCAAAACAAAGTACTTCCTAAGGGAGTCGCCTCATATGAGCGTAGTCTCTACGAGACCACCTCAGAGGTCTTTGGGTCTCGCAGTTGAATGAGGATGGTGGTCGGGGCCGAGAGGCGTGCGGGATGGCGCAGTTGGTAAGCGCATGAGCACGCAGCTCAAGGTCCCGAGTTCCCTGATAGATCATAGCCGGGGACAAATCAGAACCAAGACACTGGGAATAAGAAGTTTTGGTAGAGGGATATTTGGGCGGGAAAGTGTCCATAGAACATAACATTGTGGTAGAGGGTTGTTTTGGCACGAAGATGGAACCGGACGTTATAGAGGAGTGGGAATTCGTGGGGAGGGGGAGGATGAGTGAAAAAGGCTGTGTAAGTATGGTTGTTTCAAGCCGGTCTTTATTAATGTTCAGGTGAAGGATTACATTAATCAATCGGGGTCACCAGTGGCCCTCTCTCCTTAAAACTCTGGTATGGTATCTCATAAACACCAGCTTACAATATAAAAGTATTGAGTCAAGGACTTGGACCAGCTAGTCATGAAGGGTCTGAGTGAGAAGCCTTGTATACTGGTTTCGCGGTACTACAGAGAATTAAACATGGTAAATATTAGGTTTGTTAATAGATAGGAGACTAAAGTGGAATATCCATGTTGAAAGCATAATTAAAAAATCAAAGTATTTAATTTATCTAATATACAAATTTTCAAAATTTATGAATGCCTGTTCACTCATAATCATATACTATGCTTTTTTCCATAGCATTGGAACTTATGGCATCACAGCTTGGAGAGAAATATATAATAATACTTTGTCATGTTTGCAGAGATTTCAGAATTTACTTGTAAAAATTATCATAAAAAATAAAAAAACATAAAATCACCTTTAACACTCAAAGAATGTTTTATTCTGGAGACAATTCTTCAAAACTATCCCAACTTGACCACAGAATGTAAAGAATCCAATAAAAATACAAGAAATAAATTAGTTCTACCAAAAATAAACAAATCTTTAAAATTAAAAAGTAGTGGAATCATGGCAATAAAAAAATTTAACATACTTGATACAAGTCTAAAAACAATGGATCATGGTAAAAAATACATCAAAAGAAAAGACTGGGTGAAAAAAAAATACACAAAAACTAATTTATCTCCAATTATATAAAAAATGATCTGATAGTATAAGTATCCTTGATTATATAAGTATTATATAATGTTTTATATTTGTAATTTTAGTATTGTCATATTTTTGTTATTTTAGTTTCTAAGTTTAACTAAGTCTGCACACAGGGTTTTTTTAATAAGCTTCTTGCAGATTTTATGTAATGAATTTTCCTTATATAAAATGTATCCTTATACACCTAGTTTTAAATAAAATAAATGTAATTTGTCACTAGAATGCATTATTCTATGAAACATTGAATTGCAAATTCTAAATATTAATTTTCAGTTGTAAAACAAGGTCTGCTTTTTATTTACATTACAAAAACAATACCTATGCACCAAACATGAAAAGATGAGTGTATTAAATTTTCATAGTACTAGCGTGCACGCTACAAACTGATTATTCATCGTTTTTCATGTTGCACCAACTCTCAAACGATGCTTCGGAGGATAAATTATACACAAATCTTGTTAGTAGAAAAATTGATATACATGAAATGTATAATAACAATATTTACCATAAAATGAAGTTTCACAAAATATTTGCAAAAATGTGCTTTTTTTGATCTTTCACCTGGAATGAAACTCTTAGCACAAGTCGATTGATGGAGACTTTTGGTATTCCATTTGAAATGTCTCCACTTGAGTTGACCTTAAGTTGTATATAAAATTTCATATCTATTCATGCCACTGGGTTACCTCTTCAGAGCTGCACTGTCACGCTGTGTTAGGGGTGTATTATCGCTGGCCTTGTTCTCAGTCTGATTTTGCTCTGCAGTCATGGATAGCCACGATACAGAAAGCAACGAGGAGGATAGATTAGAGATGGAAGACCTCATCTATTGCTTAAAATCGATAAAAAATAGGTCAAAGTCAAAATACCATTGTTTCTATATCTTTTTATTCCTTTTGTCCCCAAGTGGAGTCCATCTAAGGTACAATGGAGTTGAACTGCAAAAATTTATACGTATGTAGATAAACGAAAAAAAGCTTTTGATTTTCGTTAAGAAGAGCTTTTACTTAAAATGTTAATTCTGTTATTTTCCATGGCAGCAAGAAAACAAAACACCATTTGAATGGTCTTTTATATATGCTAAGAAGGGTCCCATGCATGTTTAGTGAGAAACTGACAGTTCCCAGTTATTTAACAAATAATGCAAGCATTCCAGGTTCCGGGGATCATGGAGTCACCTTCATTGAACTATACCTCTGTTAATACTGCAACTACAGAAATTAGAAAAACTCAAATTACTAACCTTTATAATACCATCTTTTTATGTTTCTATACATTTTTCACTTATGAATGTGGTTTTAAAGTTACTTGCAATAATCAATTGACATATGCTTTCTCTTGCTCAAAAATTGGTAAATTTAATACTTTATATCTAAAGCAATCTGAACTTTTCATAGTATATAATGTATATTGTTTAGAATAATTTCACTACCGATTCCCAAGTTATTGTGAATTTTGAACTTATAATCCACAAGAAGAGGTAGTACCTGCCCTCCGGTGAAGCTGTCAAAACGTTTTTCAATTGTTTGCGTAAAGCCTTTCTTAACAAAAACTAAAAGGTTTTATTCATTTATCTAGAGATAACTCAAATTCCTCAAGCAAGTGATAATTCGATGTCTCTATTAAAATGTTTGACCTTAACGTTCTATAACATTGTGTCTATAACGTGTCTGCTAATCTTGACAACAGCTTTCCTATTATTGGGACACATGAACTCTTAGGAAAATAAAACATATTAAACAAACTCTCGCAGTTGGGAACAACAATACTGATTTAATAAAACAGAATAATACTGATTAAAGAATTTAATGATTTTTATAAAAGAAGTTAACAACAGTTTCAATTTCACAATAAATATTGCTTTCCATATGATTTCAGATGATGTAGGTGATGTTAATACTTCTTATACTTTATCAAGCCATTATTATAGTACTCAAAACTGATTAAACTCCTTTTATCATGTATGTTGTTTTTTATCTTTTTCATTTATTATCCCTCTTCATTATTTCTCCCTTTTTTGACAATACAGTCTATTTATTTATTTATTTATTTACTTCTAAGAAGTCCTTTATAACCTAACATGTGAGCAACGTGCCACTCCACACAGCATAGTAGCAGACAACCACAGTGATTGGTAGGCAATGAGAAACAAAGACTGAGTCAACGCTGAACAGCCCCTGCAGGTGTTACTTCCACTCATCTCCACCAGGTGTCAGCCACTTTGTGCGGCAGAGCGAACGGGAAATATCTGACCTTTCACCTTACTGTATATTTTCACTGGGTTAATACAATGTCGTGCAACAGTGTTACCAGACTGTGTACTGTAGGCTTTATAATAATATACACAAAAATACATAATTAATTCTTTGCAAACAAATACCTGCAAATTTTCCGCTTTCCTTCACAGAGAATATAAGGAGCACATTTCTTGAATCTCTAAGTGCTTGATTTAATTTAGCTTCATTTTGAGGTGGTGTAGACCACACTCCTTTAGCTTTAGATAATGTTACATTCTCAGGATTGTTACTTTTTATTACAAAGAAGCGTGCATCTCTGAATAAATAATTCAACTTGGTGATGTAATCTACAAAAATTAATTAAAATCAGTAATAATTCCAGATCTATTGCAACCTGCAACATGAGAATCAATTCACAATTAAGAGAGTAAATGAAGTTGGGAGCAACAGATCGTGCCATCCATGTTCTCTTTAAGAAAATAATCCCAGAAACCTAGTCAGTCATCTACTAAGATTTGGGAATAATGTGTCCTCTAATTCTCCCAAAGCAAGTAAGGACGTAGTCAGTCATTAGAGCTAGTAGTCAATTGTTTAAAAAACAAACTAACAAAATAGTCGTTTTTTTTTGTTTTTTTTGCAATGTTGCTATTCGCAACTTTCTCACAAAGAGGAGAAGCAGATCAGATTACATGATGGATGCAAATTAGGATAATGAAGTCGAAACTTCACCTCAAGAAAGCTACCCAAAAGGCAACAAAAAGCACAAAGAAAATACAAGAATGGATAACTGTGATGTGTAAGAGGAAAAGAAAACGAAGATGCTGCATCTGATAACTAGAAGATGGACCACCTACAGTGACCACCAAAGCGTGCCACCGAAGGTACTTACGGGAAGCTATCATTATCCAACCAACAAAGGGAAAGACTCGTAAATGTAAATCCTGAAGACAGTGCTACAGTGCTCACGCTATACGCCAACTCTAAATGGTAATATATTCAGAAATCAACCACTTTGAGAAGATGTGTTTTAAAAGAGAGGTCATGATGGCAATCTACAACAACTAACATTATGACCACACTCCAAATTCTTGATGTAGACATCTTAATGACAGAGAGATTGAAAGCACGATTTGAAGGGATCTGGACAATACCATTTGTCAGGTACGAGTGAGTTTCACGCAACCAAACTTGAGGAAAGAGGCTTTACATCATTGAAATTGACAATGTGAAAGCACTGAAATTCGTTTCACACAGAAAGTCAAGATTGGATGCATCAACCGTAGAACCAACATGAATCCCGAGAAGAACCATGGTGACTCATTACTACAGATGCCTCCTTGAATATGGACACCAATTCAGGAACTACAAGTGGTCTGCAAGAAGTAAACTGTTTCAAATGGGAAACCCTGACCACAAATCACATAGATGAGCACTGCAGAAGATGCATTGCCTTGACAATGACGTGTTGACAAATAATCATGTCCCAGGACCGGCGAGTGTGCAGCCTTCTGCAAAGCACTCATGGCAGCCAAAGTCAAATACAAATTAAGAAGGTTCTTCAAGGAAAAACATCAAATAAGGGACAATATAGAACTGACCTGAAATGATTTAAAAGGATGCACAATATGATATGAATTGGACAAACTGAAACTAAATCCATCCAGCAAACAAAAACTTGAAGAAAAATCATTCAAAGAAAATATTTCTTTTTCCTGCAGAGAGGGTACATTTTTACAAAATCTTCTCCTCTAAGGGATATATCCCTAAGCATAAACTAATCAACCCTGCAAAATTCATAAAATAATGAATTTGACATATTTCCAAAAGTCCAGAAGAAACTTCTATGGATGGAAATGTACTTACCGTAAGATTTTGTTTTATGTACACATTTCGAACGTTTAGAACTGTAACCTGCAAAAAGAAGCATCACATGGATGTGAAAAATGTAAATCAAAAATTGCTCTCTGTCGTCAGCAAATAGTATATCATACTCACTGTTATGTACAGGACTAAGCGATTCCTGAGAACGTTTCTTCTTGCCTTTCAGAGAAACTCTTCTTAGTTCCACTAGAAAATGTGAAAGAAATAGTAAATAAATTGATACAAATAAATAAATATGTAAAATCCATGACTCCTCACAATAAGGATGAATAATTTACATATTAATATTATCAATGAACAATTTCTGAAAACATAAAAAAGGATTTACATTGCCTATCTTATTGAAACAGAACATCTTTTAAGTTAGAAATTAAAGTCTAATTTATTAAGATAAACCGTAAATTACTTCCTAATTACAAATGATGTAAAGATGGTGATACAATTAAGAAAAATGACCAAATCTTAAGGGTTCCACACACAACTTTGAATGAGAAATTTCTCTCTTAACAATTTTACACTCAATGCCTCTTAAATTTGCATTTTAAAAAGTATTCAAGTGTGACAAATTAGAACAATAAAATTCAAATGCTGAATTGGAACTTTAATCAAATGGGAATCTTATCTTACAGAAATGACACAGAACAAAAACATGTAATTTCAAAAAAAGAAGTTCAAAGAGGTTCTTTCAATACTTAAACATTTAAAATCTAAAACATTCATTCTACCAACATTCAATATATATAAACTGAAGTTCAAATCCAGTCAAAGAAAATTTGTGCAACTGCTGGAATGAAATACTGAGGCTGATAAATTGTTTCATGGAAGACAATATACCCTAGAGAGAAAAAAGTATGGACGTTTAATGCCAAGTAATTTGTAATTCAGAATAAGAACTGTAAAATGGGTTAATAGAAACAGTGAAGTGTATGGAAACTTCACAAACTGTTTTGTGCTTCGGTGTTCACAGACAAATGGGAATTTCACACCTATCATGGTTTTCCTAAGTCTCAGGTAAACCATTCTACCATGGAAATAGCTAATTATTTGGTTGAACACTTTCAGTCATTGTTTTCTCATGAGGAATTACAAACAACTGAAGAGGTGTCGAGTTCCTTTACTTCAAACTTGATCATTTGTTGTTAATAACTAATCGCATTGTAAACTGTAAACTGACAGCAGTGGAGCAGTGGTAGAGTCTTCCCTTCCACGATACAACCGAACGGTAGAGCATAGGTGCAAACCCTGCTTGGCTAAACTAGGTGAGGTTTTCAACTGGGGTTTCCCTCACCTACTCCAGGCAAATGTCAAGTTGGTACTATAAGTTCCCTGGCAACCCAACATCTCTCCTTCCCAAATCCCTCACCCAAGTCACAGTTAGGGGGAAGAGTGGGCCAAATGGCCTGAACCTCACCATAAGATATGAAATAAATAAATACCAAACTTAAAGTAATGCTTTAACAGAATATATTGTAAGTTTAAAAGAATACTTAAATGTAGTATAATGTTTTGTCAATTCAAAATTTGAGTTTCTTTCTGATATTAGAGGGGTGAATAGAAACAATAATTGTCCTATTCAACCCACAGTTAACAATAACTTAGTTTTATTCCAAAAATATATAATAAATCAGTAAACATTTAATACGTGTATTCTGATGCAAGAAACTGTCAACTAATTCCTATTACAAAAGTTCCAACTACCATGTCAAGAAATGACAAAAACGTTCGGAGACGCCATGTAAAATATAATTCATGTTGCAGGATCTTCTGGTTCCCCAGAACCCGCATTTACAACAGTTCATGGGAAAGATAATAAACTATTAAAATTATTATGGGAAGTTCATTAAGAGTCAAGCAGAGCGATCTAAGGCATCCGCAAGCTGTGGCTCTTCAATTCCAATGCACTATGGTCCAGAAAGAGCAGCTAAATATAGATAATATTATCCAAATTTCTTCAAATTTCATATACAGGAGATTTTTGGGTCTAAGATTTTAGATGTGGTCCATTTGAAAAAAATGGGGTAAAACTATTGCACGTACCTTCTCATATACTTTTAAAAATCTTCACTATAGTATGTGAAAGTATACCACAAACTCCCCAGCATTTCCGAAAGACTAATAAATACTCTGGCTTAACAATTTACTAATAACTTCTTTAGAACTCAAGATGCTCGTTTCAAATATTTAACAAAATTCTTTGAGCAATGTATAACTACCTCTATTTCGATCTGATTCTGAACTGGATTCAGATGTCATGTAACACAGAGTGGACTCCGAGTTAGAGGATGATGTACTGATTTCACTTCTTGTGTCAAATTCTTCAGAAGAGTATTTAGAATTATCATTATCGTCTAATTCTTCAAAGTTGCCATCACCAAATACCTGCAAATTAACCTCTTCACGACTATTAGGCTCTTTAATTTCTGCAACAAAAGTTCTCATTGAAGCCCGATGAGCACACACATAACTAACAATTTTTGTTTTAAAACTTGTAATACTTAAAATACAATAATAATTATACAGAAATAAAAAATTGTCTTTACTCACCTTTCTTGGTTAAACCTGACATTGCAGAACTATTTTCCACAGCTTGATGTCCACAATGTTCAGAAGATTCTCTTTCTTCTGACAATTTCCAAGCCAAACAAATTTCTGAAATATTTTAGGCATGTTAACAGTGAAGAAAATAGTTAAATACAAATATTACAATGAAAAATTCCCATCCAAAGTTTGACAAATCCAAAATAAGTACATAGTGTTTCAGAAATTATTATTTAAACTCAGATTAATTGAAGTGGCTGAATTTGAGAGTGAATACCTCTTCTCTCACAAACTCTGAAACTAAAACTATTGAGTTGTAGACTCATCTGGCTTTGGAGGCAATCTTGTCTACGACTGCAAAAAAAAAGAGTTTTTCACCTTTGCATATGAAATAGAGTTTGCATTTGAGGTCACCCAGAAACCCGCAGATGCAGTAAATACTTCAAACACAACTAACGAGTCCAACCAAACAAATAGGACAGGTCACAATCTCAAAGAAGTGGCAATCAACAAGAGAGGGAAACCGGGACACTACCAACAAGGTCAGAACTCTAACAAAAGAAGAGTCAATTCTGCACCTCCACAGCAGACAAATCACACTGTAACCACACGATCAGGTGACGGATTGTAAGGAAAGACTTGCAATCAGTTCAGATTCATGGACAGTATCTACAATGTTGACTGTCAGTTATGTAGCAATAGAAGCCACACAAGCCAAGTATGCAGATACCATAAGATGTTCGCTGAAAACCATAAGCAGTATGTAGGTAACCATCAGGGTACACAACAAGTAATCAAGGGAGATTAATCCGCTGTTAACATTCACATTGTAGGTATTGTGATGCTACATCCCAAACACTACTAATCCAACTATGTTCCGAAATCCACCAATGTTTTCCCTAATCTATCCTGGTTGATAAGGATCCTCTTCTTCATCCGCTCATGGAAAGAATGTAGCAAAAGCAATGGTGATTACAAAAATTGTTGGACCAGATGTTCATAGGTTCGAGTTTTCTGGTGCAGAATTTTGTAACATTTGATTGCTCGTGGTTGCAAGTATATTTTACACAAAACAATGTTTACTCTTCACCCAGAAACCCCTTGCAAAATAATTACCCACAAATAGAAAATTTCAAAAATATTACAAGATATAATGATGTTTACGTAAACTTGTAAGAGATATTTAAGCCTGAACTTGACAAAATTCTTCAAAAATGTATAAAAAATAGAGGATGAAAGTGAGAACTGATATTTATTTGGACAATGCTACTAATAGTACACTGAAATTAAGACAAAAAAACAGGCCCTTTGGGCAAATAATTTGTAAAGTTTTGAATCTTGGCAATTAGGAGTAGAATGAAGTATTATTGTACAATTAGTATTGTTTGCAATTATTAAGTCTCCCCAAAATTTTTCAAAGCCACACATCACTAAAAGCCACCCCAATGTGCATGTTCACAGTTATTACAGTTTTGACACAAAACAGTCAGGTTCTCGAGAAAGTTATCTACATAAAAAATGTCCCTCATTAAATTTCCTACAAAAATGGTAACAACCATTTCTGAGTTAAGTCAGGTAGTTCGGGAGATAAAAGTTCTCCAATCAGTGGGTAGTTTCCAAAATTGCAATTTCTTAGTCATTTTTTTAAATAAAAAAATTATGTTTTTGGCATATTAGGATCTCGAAGGACCTATATATCAACATGTAGTGATATATACAATAAAATAGCTGCTTTAACACAGTTTTCTAACAAAAAAACTCGGGTTTCAGTGCTAATATACGGTGACCAGGTGTCCTGTACATATTTAATCAAATATTCCCTTCACACGTGTTGTTAGCGTTGAGAATTCTGCGTGCTTGTTGTCATCATTTGGCGCTTCATAATGCAAGTTTTTTTTAAACTGGTGCGTGGAATGTTCTATTCAAGAAAAAACTTTAGACTGTTTTAACCAATTTTCGGCCTAAGTTGCAAAAACAGAATACCAAATTATTTTACCGATTTTTTTCATGAGGTTTCTGAATACATTTTTGAGTATTGTAATCTGATTGCTTACGTATTTTAATAATTACCTCATTACTTTTTCTTATGTACTATTGGTGGAAAGAAGAAGAAAAGAATCATGGACAGTTGTTCTATTTGGGACTTCTCTAAGCAATATTTATATTTGCTGGAATTTAAAGAAATTTTTGAGCTTACTTGTTTCTTCAAAGTACTGGCATGCTATAAATGTACAAATGAAAAGATGTACTATAAATGAACAAATTAAATTACACATATTTTTGATTTAGCGTTTAAGCATTATTGGTGCTGTGAGTTATCTTTTCCCAATAGGTAGACTTCTGCATACTGAGATATGAAGAAAAGCCTGATTTCCACGTACTTAGATCTGTGAAGTCTCCTTGTGATTTTTCTTATTGACTTCTTCTTGACAATCGTATCGTATTGTCTAGAGGATTCTACTTTCTCCTCAAACAATAACCACAAATTTTATGCATTTGGCTTTGAGAAATTTCATAGCAATTTGTTTCTGCTATGTATGAAATACTTTTGTGTGTATCAATTGGTGGATGTCAGAGGCATACATCTTTTAAAAAGAATAATAAATTTCGGGTCATGGAAACAAAAAAGGTACAATACAAGTTGTAGTAATGCGAAAAATTAAAAAGTAATCTCACACAAAATATATTGAAGCATCCCATTAACTAAAGTGTGTAATATGTATATTGTTAACGATGAAATTTTCAAGCTTCTACAACAAATTGAAATTGGGTTTTTACACTCTTTATGGAAAATTATTTATATCATATTAGAGTAATAAACTCAAATTTTTAATTCTTTTATGAATAAGAAATATTTTCAACTTTCCTCTACCATTTGCCTACAACGGGTAAATGCAAGTCCAGCGGGCATTGCAAGTATTATTCTCTGGACAAGAACGTTTTACAAATACATGATAATTCGTGTTTGTGTGTACAAGATTTAATGCTGCATTTAATAAAACAATAACAAATATATTTTTATATAGGTTTAGTGCAGCAGATGCAAAATACATTCTTTGTGCGAGACCACTGCTAGAAAATGACCTAGGCGAGTTCTAAAGGGCGTAATGACTTTGATTGCATCAAGTAAACATCAAGGAGACAGGAAACATGAACACTTTATAACAGTAAAAAGCATCGAATTGCATAATATTATGCCTAAGAGATTACTTAAGAGAAAGAAACAGTCAGTTACCTGAAGGAAATGACAGTCAAAGCAAAAGATGAAACTGAGCTTGAGCTGCAATAGCAATATATGTAGCAATAGTTTCACACTTATAAAAGTGAAATCAAAGGTAAATGATTCCTCCATTTGCTAGTACAGTGACACCTTTCTTTATCAAAAAATGATGGATGAACTGTGATTTTGAATTCTACCCCCAGAATAGCTTATTCTATAAAACTATGCCATGTATGGTGAAAAGTGCAAATCTGTCTTAAAACTGAAGTATCATAAGGAAGTATTATCTTTCTCAAATACATGGCCATATAGTCCCAAAGCAGCACATGGAGAACTGAAAGCTATGTTTTATGGAGTATTGTTCAGAAATGGAATGCAGTCGATTATATAATTTTTTATCAAAAGAAAATTGTGTAGGAGTTAAAGCAAAACCATTTTGTGTCAAAACTGTAAAAACAGCAAATGTGCACATTAGGGGTGGCTTTCAGGGGTGTGTGGCTTCAAAAAATTTGGGGGAAAGTTAAGTCATAAACTTTCATTACATTCTACGCCTAATTACCTACGCTACATTCTACACCTAAATACCAAGTTTCAAAACTTTACAAATTATTTCCCCTATTTTTGCTAATTTAAGTGTACACTTGCAAAAATATAAAGCAGTATATCCGGTGCCTTTTTCAGAAAAAATTCGTATAAAATAAGATTCATACTATAAAGTATAAAGTAAAAATTTGTATAGAGTCAGTAAAGTAAATTCATAGAAATTTTCTTTATTATGATATCAAAGTTCAAATGAACTTTTCTCACAGAAGTACCAACCAATATTTCTCCTTGTTTACCAACCAATGGTGATAAAAACAATTATGAAACTTTAATATGTAAGGAATCAAGAATAAAATAAAGACAATATTACAAATACATGGATAAGAATAAAACTGAAATGTTAGTAAGAAAGTTTTTCATATGAAGCACAGAATTTCACACTAAGTGGAATATCGTAAAAAGAAAAAGAGGATAATTTGACTTTTGATAACATTTTTCTGATAAAAGATGTGCTCTAGCACATGAGAAAAAGAATTGAATGATGTTTTCACTCCATTATTTTTTCTCACTTCAAAAATAAAAGCTACTTGCATAACTCACTTCCTTCAAATTTCAATAGAAAGTAATATTGATGACAAAGTAATACTTTTTCAGATAACAGAAGGATTACAGAACAGGAAATTATTTGAAAACAGTTAAACTAAATTTTAATTCCTATTTATGCAACAACATTGGTTGTATAATAAGTTTTGGAATCTAGTATGGAAAATGTAAATGAAATTATAACAGACTGATTTGCGGTTATGTTGAGACTTCTTAAGAGTTACAATACCTAAACAAAAATGACAAATGAGTTGGAATACAAATGATACACACCTTTATCAATTACATCTGCCACATTATCTTCATTAGTATTTGTCTTGCCACTTTTTTCAATGTTTCGATTTGCTACCTAGAAAACAATCAAACATTCCAATTAGCATATTTTTCAAGTGCATAAATGAATTTTGAGAATAAAAACAGTAAAATCTGTTCATATCCTTATATTAATGTCATTAAAGTTTCTCTCTAACTTTGCAATTCAGTCACATGATTCGAGTAAATGAAGGAAACAAATAAACGAAGTCACCACATTTTAGGAATTTATGCGCACTGCTTTTTAACCTTTTGAAATTTCAGCAATCAAAAGAATGTTCCAAGATTAAATATGAACAGCTTCATTTTATGTAGCTAAAATATTGTGGACACTAAATAGATGTAAAATAATTAGTGGTTGTAATAATGAATCATGAGCCAGACATTTTGCCAATTGCGGGCTTCCAAGGGACCATCCTACATATTGCAACGGTGGCACTCAACGAACATATCGAGGACCCAATGCATTTTGGGCTAACTCATTGGTTTACATCTGTTGATTTGAAAATCTGTCTCAAGAGCTGGTTTTCATGTACGTCAGTACAAAATCAACTGCACCTAACCTTACTCTGAAATATCCATCCACATTGTGACACTGGTTTAGTTTGATGCTTTCAACCTGCCCATATTGTAAAAAACCTGTTGTCAAGAAAGTTGCTGAGTGTTCAATCTGTGAAGCAGTTTACCACACAAGTTGTACCAAGAGGGTTAATCTTAAAGATTCATTTACCGAATCTGGAAAATTCTGCTCCCGCACAATGTTGCTTGAGAATATCAGAAAATTCTTTAAAGAAGAATCTGCTAAATACCACAATGAAATTAAAGACGACATCAAGTCTATCAAACGGGCGATTTCTGACATGTAGAAAAGGCAGATCAAAGAATTGAAAAAGGAAATCCTTGAGAAAATGGGAACTATAAAAGAACAATTACTCAAAATAGTCACAAACTGACGAAGTATTCATCAACAAAAATCCAAGCAATGGTGAATTCCATGCTTAAATCAACAATTGACATCAATACAGCTATTAAGTCTGCAACACTACAAGAAGTCGAAGAGAGACACCGTAGATCAAAAAACATCATTCTATTTGACCTACCTGAGAGCATGGCTCAACATGCTGAGACAAGAAAAAAAGAAGACTTGGAACTTTTGATACCAAGGAACATGATATCTTGTTCAATAAGCTGGATTCGGCTGGCATCAGAGGTATTGCTCTAAAATTACTTAAAAGCTATTTAAATGATAGAAAACAAATTGTAAGATTAAATAAACCTATGAGTGATCAAATGACTGTTAAAATTGGTGAACCACAAGGCTCAGTATTAGGTCCTTTACGTTTTGTTATTTACATAAATGATATGTTTGAAAGCTGTCAAAATATTTTTGTTTTTGCAGATGACACACTTGTTCCATGAGTTGAAAAAAATTGGAAAATTGTAGAAAGCAAAATGAATGATTGCATACACAGTATCAATAATTGGTTTATTATAAATAAATAAATTTATTGTCAAAAAGGCAGTACAAAATGCAATAAATAAATACCCATGTGTGCTAAAAGAAGGGTCCAGACAAATGTCGGTTCGGTACCATAAGTTCCCCGGCAACCAACATCCTGCCTTTCCAATTCCCTCTCCTAAGTCCAACTGTTGGTTGGACGAGCAGGCCTCATGGCCTGAACCTCGCCAAATGACATTAAATAAATAAATGAATAAATAAAAATAATAAAACTATAAGTATTTTTAAAAAAGTTACTTAAGAGTTGTTAGATTATTCATTGCCAAATGATCTCAAACGTTTAACTTACAATAAAGTAACTATAAAGGAAAAATTAAAAAAATGGATTAGGACCAATTTTTAAATTTTATTTGTGTCATAGTTTGTGTTACTAGTTTCAATTTCTATAATTGTTAAAACACCACTTTAGCCTGTTTAAAATAGCTTCAAGTCTTCAGCGATACAATTTTTAAGGGTTAAACAAGTAACAATATACACACTACTGTATAAGTTAGTTACTGCATTTTTTCTTTTAGTAAGCAAGTTCTAGTATAAAAGTTATTTTGGACCAGACCTGATTACAGGTAATCAATGAAAATTTTACTCCATAGGATTTTACTTTGTAAAACTTTTTGGTTTAATAATAAAAAAATCATATTATGTTTCTGTAATCTACTAAAATAGGTGGCATTGTAGAGGGATTGACTGATACAAAAAAACTCATTCTTCAATGCAGAAAAAAACTATTACAAAAAGGAATTTGGAATTTTGATTAGATGTAGCATTTTTAAGTACAGATGCACTTACAAAGGATTTTTTCTGAATTCCAATTTTGAAAGGGTGAATTAGGGAGGAATGCGATTTTTGAATTTTAGCTATTTTCACTATATCTCACAAACTAATAGAGATATTATCTCATACATGTATGTATGAAATCATTGTTCAGTTAAATATGGGCAATGCCCATCAAGTGGGCCAGGGTTGTATAGACTGTCTGAAAAATGTGTTCAAAATTACTTAATCAGGATTTATTTCTGAAAATAAATTCTCACCCAAATTATCAGCCCTCATAATACGATCAATAATTTTTCACAGCCCACTTCCTTTATATTACTTTTAAAGGAAAAAAATTCAATTTTTCTTTCATCACCTCTCAAACACAAATTTATCCTTAAACAGATTTCCAAATGTATTTGTCTCAAAGGACATTTTGTGAGAAAAACAAGTATGCTTGCATCTTAAAGATCTTTGGTGGAAAATAAAAAAATTGAGAATATCTAGAAACTATTTTTTTTTCTTTTCAGCTTAAAAGTATCCTTTTAGAATCTACTTCTTACAAAAAAAATTGTTTCATAGGGTATTGGCATATTACTGGCTGAAAATTAAAAAAACCTAAAACTAATTACTTTGAAGCACCATTTATCATTAGTTTTTGTTATTTCCTGTCACAGAAAGTCTGTAACTGCAAAATTATGGACAGATACAGATACCACAAAAAATTTAATGTAAGAAAACTGAACAAACGCCTTTATTTCACAAGCGTAAGGATCCTTGCATATAGGTGGTGTAAAGGTTCAAAAGTCACTAACAAGGAAATCATGTTAGTCTCTGCACAAACTACATCCGGCTTCATCCAGTTATACTCGTATTCTATGGAATTTTTGAACTAAATTCTTGCCCATTAAAAAATATATCAAAACTTCAGAAATTGGCTTTCAGGTACCTCAGTAAACAACACTTGAACACAGTAAACAGCAACACTCCAAAAAAATGAGATGACATCATAATTCATTACATATAGCAAAATTAATATAACTCGCTGTCAGCATGAATAATAAACTCTTGAAAACTTATCTATCCCTTCACCTCCTTCAAAAATTGAATATCAAAAAATCCCAAAAACTTGTAACAAATATTTCAATTAACAATGATTATGTACATAAATCAAAATGAAGCCAGTTTGCGAAATATAGTGTAAGTAACGGAAATTTGGAAAAACCTACTTCACTCGAATACCCAACTTTAAAATCACAATTTTGGAAAATCGGCCTCTACAAAATAAAGGTAATCTCATCAAAATTTCAAGTTTATATCTCAAATAGCTTTTCCTCAGCATTGATGAACTTCTGTCTGTCAATCACTCAGGATAATGCCTCTTATATTTTTATATTACACCAAGATCCAACTCTAGTGCCACAGAGACATTGTTAGGGGAGACCTAGAAATATCATTTGAATAATTTTAATTGTGAAAGGTCAAATTAATTACATAATCTAGGAAATGAAGGATTGCAGATATTAAACTTGTCATTTGATTCAACAATTACTCCACGATGTATTTCACTTAAATGACTCCAATGAGTATAGAGAAAGGCATGATGGTAATAGGGAAGTGGATGAAATTCTAAAGGAATCAATACACACAGAAAATTTGTAGACGTAATACTTTAGTATCATCTATGTCAATATTGAAAGGACATACGAGTTGAAAAATACATCGAGTGTTCTCAATGTTCTCTTCTGCTCAAATTTTGCCATGCATGCATTTAAATTAAGAAAATTGAATACAATCCTAGAGGAAGGGAAGTCAACATGGAGTCACTTCAACTTCAAAATGACCTATTCAGCTTTAAAAATTGTTGCCATGCATAGACCAAGGACAATTTGTTTCCCAAAAACTGGATAAAGGTAAGACATTCCTTTTATTAATATCTATTTCTTGAATGTAATGTGATTGCTTTTTTGGTAGTCCAAAATTTTCCTATTTCATTTAAACAAGTTATTTATACATTATCTTACTAGTTGACAACATATCTGACAAATTTTTTTATGAACCTTTTAGTGTCACAAATGATTAGTTGTAAGTTTTACCACGTCTTTGTCTATGTATCTCCACAAATTTCACCCCATGGCGCAAATTTTTAGAGTGAGGTAAAAAGCTTATTGAAGGAAGTGACAAAAAGAAAGTGTCTCTATGATAGGTATTAAAACTATGACAATCTTTCATTGTAATATTTTAAATATGGGGAAGAATGTAAAGAGAACATTCACCGTTAATAGTAGAATTCCATAGATTTTTAGGACCAAATTATGTTTAGTGTTATTTGCACAAAACTTATCTCAGCCATAATTTAACATTGAAAGTTACATGAAGTTACCTCCCCTGAGGTACAATAAAGACAAGAGGGGATAGTTGTAATAGATTATTCACATAATTTTATTTAAAAATTGTTTTTTAGTTTAATAAGGTTTCAATAAAAAGAATTGGACAATGTGAAGATTGAAAAAATTCAGACTGAATTAATTTGTTGTTTATGAAGTAGAAATTAAATCCATAATTTTACAAGTATAATATATCAAGGGATACTCAAGGTGTTGCATCAGCATCATATAGTTCAGTTGAATACTGCCCGTTCAATGAATAATTAAATAAATGTAAAAAAGAGGGGAAAAACATTAATCTGCTTTCAAACAAGGACATACCAATTTTAAAGGACATTTCTCAGGTATTCCTTTTATGTCAGATGTGTGCTGCTTCAATTCTTCATCCTCTACATGGCTGGATTTTTTTACAGATGTTGAATTCGGTTTCAATGCTGCAAGAAACAGAACCTATTAATGTATAATTCCAAACTCATTACTAAGTACATTTTATTAATTAGAGGCCTCAAACAAAAGTTCTTTATTAATGTGTTAACTTACCATCCAAAAATATGAACTCATGTTTGTCAAGTATGAAAATACTAAATAATTCTCAAGAATCTAAAGAAAGGTATTGTAACAGTCATCTCATAGAAATTAAGTGAAAATAATTATTTATAAAACATCACTTGGTCTTTGGAAAAAAAATGCATATTCTTATTTCATGATTCTGCCTTGGGGCGCAGAAATGTTAAATCTGCAACTGCCTTTGGGTTTGAATTAATTTATGTCCTCCACCTGGTCATTCTGAGTTCATAGAGTTGGCAGAGCCAATAAGACTGCCACTACTATCTTTCAGAGAACATTATTTCTGTCAGGTATTAAAAAAATACTCTCCCATTCCACACATTACCTCATCGACAGAGCCTATGACCCACCCACCCGAGGTACCATCAAATTCAACAGCTGCCTCGGCTTCTTCTTTTTGTCACTGCATGTATCTCTTGATGACATATTGCCAGCCTGGCCTCGGGATAAAGAGACAAGATAGGGGAAAACAAACTGAAGCTCAAGGTATAAATTGTAATATTTGGTGTCAGTATGAAATATACACGTGGCAATATTTGGGAAAGTATTGACCCTACGTCAGCCTGATAGGAAAGTTCAGAAAGATGTCTCTTGAGAGTGAGCTGATTCTTAGATGATCTTTCTGTTTACGTTGTTGAAGTGACAGGCAATATCTTTTCAGTGGATAGTGTACAGTAAGTGCTTGAAATGAATAGTAGAGCCTCTGTCTAACTGTTTTTTTGAAAATAAATTATTAATATTATTGTTTCTTGCTTTTAAATACATAATTCTTAATCATGAAGTACTTTATTAAGAGATTTAATCAATGCCATTCCATTTGTTAGAAAAAAAGTTGTTTGACAAACAATAATTACTGTATAACTGAACACAAATTCCTTAAAAGAAGATTATGCAAATTCAAAACACAAAACATTTATTTATATTTCATTATTACATCTATTAATATTTTTTTCTTAATTATTATTAATTCAATTTTTTTTTAATATACTTAATACTTCATTAGTTTATGGGAAGTCCTCAGTAAGTCACTAAATAATATACTTCCCTTTTACACAATCACAAGGAAAACATTTCTCTTGTATCTCAACCAAAGCACATCATGAATTTGTTTATGCACATTCATTGGAAGTTGGAAAAATGATTAAGTCAACTTCTCAAAATTCATGTCCTCTAACAATATCCAACCCACGGTTCATTGTAGCACATTCTAGGTTTATATATGAAACTAACCCCAATTAAGTTCCAAGACTAATTAGCCCACTAAAAAAAGCTTTTTTCAAAAAGAATAAACAATATACCCAAACTGACAATTCAATTTTGCTATCAGACTAAATTAAACCAACTCACACAAGTATTTAATACCTCTTTGTCAGAAATGAGTTCCCTACCATGTACAAGAAAGCTCAAAAAAGGCATTACACAAGAAAGGAAACATACGTAATGTCTGAAACTAATAACCTATTTCCCTTTTCCCTACTTCTTTTAAATATCTGAAAAAAGTGTTTAATAATTGTCTTCTAGACTCTTTATCACAAAATAATATTCTCTACAGCAATCAGCATTGTTTTAAGAAATACCACTCTAGAGTAATATATTCTTTTTTGAATGATGTTACCACACCTAACCACAGGAATAATCATCACGGAATATTTCTTCAATGTACTACACCATTTGACATCAATAAAAGAAATCTTTCAAAATCACACTGTTTCGGCCATTGTGGATGAGTACATACAATGGCTAAGTTCCTACTAAAATGATAGAAATCAACAAGTTGAAATTACCTATGCTACAAATAAAGAACTCCAGCACTCTTTCAGAAACTACTCTTTGTACTTAGAGTTTCTCAAGGATCTACTTTAGGCCCAAGCCTCTTTCGGTTGAAAGTGAACAATATGTCAACAGTCATATTAGATTACAATTGATGCTCTTCACTGATGACACTAAATTAAAATGTCAAGACAATACTCACAATGCTCTATCTAAGCTCTCCTCTCCATTCCACACACATTATTTCATTGTAAGCACTGACAATAGCATATAGTACTACAGAATATCTATAGTACTACTTTTCAATATAGTACTACAGAATATCTTCCCAAGATCACTTCCAGTAAACTGAACCCAAATGAAAACTGTTAAGGGTCCACATTCTACAAGCATTGCCATTTTCATTCCACGATAAGCACATAATCACCTTTGATTGTTGCATAATTTGAAATAAAATTTCATAATTGTCATATCCCTAAAAATAAGTCTGTAAAACACATGTTCATGAATCTTACACGAGTTTTCCTCTTGCACCTCTTCATCATCAGCTAAGTACTCATATGCATCAGCAGTACTGTCCAAAATTTCATCCAAAATGTCAACTTCATCTGTAAGAGATTAGGAAAACCATTATTTCAGACCATACATCTTTATAAACATTGGGTCTTGGAGTCCATAACATTCCTTGAATTTCAGAAATATACAACACATTTCCTACTAAGTCAAAGCCGTATACATTCAACCAATTATTCACAATCAATGCAAATGGTCAACCCGCCCCTCTGGTGGCTCAGGGACTAGCACACTTACTAGTCACCTAGACGCTCTGGGTTCAATACCTGGCAGGGCCAGAAAAAATATGTAGCTTTACACTTCAATGCCCCAGTTCATATATAGCTGTGACTAATGAGTAGCAAACCCTCCTTCTTCTATCTACCTCCTACTACTCCTACTATCTCTAACTCTATTACTAATTACTCCTACTAACACCTCCACAAGGGCCAAGTTGTAGGTAAACCCAGCTAAGCGGCCCACATACTAACAAAAGCCCTACCTCCTATCGCCTCATGTATGTAAGCTTCAATAGCATGCTACATTTCCCACTTACAAATACTACAATAATAATCAAATGATCCACCCAGAAAACTCATACATTTTCCAAATTTCTCAAATCGCAACATAGTAAAAATATTGTTTTCATTCCTATTTAATGATAAGCTTAATACATCATTTTCATCTTAAAAGGTTAAAAATATTAATTATAGATTGAAGCTTCAATTATTGATACATGTAACAGGACAAAGCAATTATTTTTCCCCATGGGCTCACAAAACCTATGAATATCAACACAAATACAACAAACTCATCTCCACACACCAAGCAGTTTATAAAAAAAACACTTAATACAAACAAATACCCATAACCATTCCAGCAACATAAAAAATAAATTTATGGCAAACAGTAGTTAAAACCTGCATACAAGCATGTGGAGAGCAAGCTAATAAACTAAATTTCGGGAACCCAGTAAGTAATAATCCCACCTGATAGCAAAGAAAAGAAGAAAAAAAAACAGGACAGGATGGACCAAGACAATGTACACAACCATACCAAGATTGAGTAAAGATAAAATTTCACATTTATGAATAAACAGCAACAAGGATAAATACAAATTAAAATAAACTTCCTGTTTTATTCATTTATATTTCATGCGCTTTCTATGGCTACGGTGTCGTGAAAAGAACAAGGCTAAAAGTCAATGTTACTTGCATTCAAATAAATATCAACTTGAAAGTAAAAACATAGAAAGAACGTTTCAAAACCGGCATTCACAAACTAGAATCAACAAATCCACATTTTACACGCAATGTAGCAGTAGGAAGCTTTCAAACGGTGATTTGAAATGATTTGTTATGGTGATATAACTAATTTCATTCAAAAAAGTTATATTCATTAGGGTTTCAGAATATAACCCGTTTTCGCAAAGGGTAGTAGAATCGCTAAAACAATACTGTGGATAGTATCCTTATTTCGAGTGTTGCGTTCGTCGCTCTTCAACATACCTTTGTTTTCTTCGCTCATTTTGGGGCCAAGCTTTTTGAATATCATAGATATTTAACTCGCAATTTATAAAACAAATTTTGTTAAATGTAATTAGGAAGTCACACCTACGACAAAGAAAGTACTATCACGGACATATTTTCAAATGCAACACTCACAAAAGACCAGTAAAAGTTTGAGGTCTCTTAGGTCATAAATTACAATTGATTACAATGTTGGTACGTCACGAACCGTGAATTTCTGAGAAATGACGTTCATTAACGAACGAATCCTCGGAAATGAGTTCTTTCAGTGAGTCGTTCGCTCAAACAATTCAGGAACGTTCTCCGTTGGAATATCAAATTTACTTTTAAAAAGTTCTAGATTTTTAGAGAATATTTTGGCTCTACTTGGTTTACGCGAATGTCCGAAAACAAACACAGTAATCCATCAAGCCACTCACGGGAGATTTCAAAATCGAGATGACGTCAGGGTCGAAGTCCAGCATCTACGGCTTTTAGTCTACATAATTGACCTAAATATAATTTATATTAATAATAAATAAAATAATAATAAATAAAATTAAAATAATAATAATAATAAAAATAATAATTATTATAATTAAAATAATAATAATTATAATTAAAATAATAATAATTATAATTAAAATAATAATTATTATAATTAAAATAATAATTATTATAATTAAAATAATAATTATTATAATTAAAATAATAATAATTATAATTAAAATAATAATAATTATAATTAAAATAATAATTATTATAATTAAAATAATAATAATTATAATTAAAATAATAATTATTATAATTAAAATAATAATAATTATAATTAAAATAATAATTATTATAATTAAAATAATAATAATTATAATTAAAATAATAATTATTATAATTAAAATAATAATAATTATAATTAAAATAATAATTATTATAATTAAAATAATAATAATTATAATTAAAATAATAATTATTATAATTAAAATAATAATAATTATAATTAAAATAATAATTATTATAATTAAAATAATAATTATTATAATTAAAATAATAATTATTATAATTAAAATAATAATAATTATAATTAAAATAATAATAATTATAATTAAAATAATAATAATTATAATTAAAATAATAATAATTATAATTAAAATAATAATAATTATAATTAAAATAATAATAATTATAATTAAAATAATAATAATTATAATTAAAATAATAATAATTATAATTAAAATAATAATAATTATAATTAAAATAATAATTATTATAATTAAAATAATAATTATTATAATTAAAATAATAATTATTATAATTAAAATAATAATAATTATAATTAAAATAATAATAATTATAATTAAAATAATAATAATTATAATTAAAATAATAATAATTATAATTAAAATAATAATTATTATAATTAAAATAATAATAATTATAATTAAAATAATAATTATTATAATTAAAATAATAATTATTATAATTAAAATAATAATTATTATAATTAAAATAATAATAATTATAATTAAAATAATAATTATTATAATTAAAATAATAATAATTATAATACAAAATTAAATTTAAGTCTATGGTCTGCAATACGTTTGTCTTACGGTCTCTAGATCGCATTTCACTGTATTAACCTTTAGTTAAAAACTCTAATCATTGGTTTGTTACTTTCATATTATGATTTACTTTCTAAATATAGTCCTGTCTTTAATAATCTGTATGGGTTGTCGCAATCTACTAATTATTTGCTTAATTCAGCATTATTGTTCACCTTCCTAAAATATATATATATAGTTATAAGTATGCTTCCTGATGCACTATTGTTTCTATAATACTAAAATAATTTATTGATTTTCGTGAAACAAGTTAATATGAGTTCCAATTTCCTAATAAATATTGTATTTTTAAATTACTCTAGATAATATAGTGATGTTAATTCCTCTTAAACTTTATCACACCAGTTTCTTTTTTTTTTTTGTGGGGATTTAGGGCTCGTCAACATCGAGGTCATTAGAGCCCTTAAAACTTGTACAGGTAGGGAAAATGCAGTTACGCACTAGGGAGAGCCAACATGACTCTCCCCGCGTGTGGGACTCGCCGAATGGCTCAGCCATACCCACTAAAAACCCTCCTGAATTACAACTCAAAACTCAAATCCCAACATATCTACAGACTTTACTTAAAACATTTTTTTTAAAGAAGAAGAAAAAGGAAAATGAAAGATACCCTAGCCCTAATAGCGTCGGAATCGAAAAGAACAAGAGGTGACCAAGGAAGGTCAGGAAAGAGAAAGGAAGGAGCCCAGCACAAGTAAGTGGAAGTAATGCCAGACTCAGCTCGGGGCCCCGTGTTTGCCAAACACGTACTTACTAGATGTATGTCCCCTGAGGGAATCACACCAGTGCTGTACTACTCCTACTTCTGATTAAGCAACTAATTTTGTTTAATGCATCCTCTCCCGGGCTTTTATTTTCTTATATACGTAGTATATAGAAAGTTTTGTAATCGTGAAAAAATTCGAAAGCGAGATTTCGACGGAAATATCCGTTTTGGCGATCCCTGATTCTGAAAAAGTTGTTTTTGGCATAACGTCCGTCCGTCTGTGCGCAGCAATTCTGAGTAAATGGATGAATCAATTTAATTCGCACTTTGTATTTACGGTAGAATTTACTTGTCGATGCACGTGCTTTAATTTTTTTACTTTAAAACATAGGGTACTTCTCATGAATGTCCAAGTATTTTTTTTTTTTTTTTTTCGTGGGGCTTTAGGGCTCTCCAAGTATTGTTTTGAATCTTTCTCAAAAAACGGTTCAAGCGATTTTGCTTAAATTTTCTGTATGTAAAGCACAATTATCCTAGCAAGCGTTTGTTTCCGTTTGAATACGAACATTTTTGTAAAAACGTATTATTTACGTTTGCGAGTTTACGTGAAAATAACGTATTAATCATGCTATGCTATATTAATTACTGTATAAGTAAATTTAATGCAACATTCACGCTGACCTGCAGTCATCACATCTCTGGAATGATCATTTGACATAACATATATTTTACAGGTAAAAAAACTCTTACATCAAACATTAAAATGTTTATTATAATAACCAATAATAATCTGTATGAGGGTCGCCATCATTCACATCAATTTTCACAAGTCTGCAATAGCCTACTTTTTTCTGGAAACAAGTAGTAAATTTTAAGGAACACTTCTAATATGGAAAGTACTCTTACCTTTATCTCAGATCTTACCTCTCATATCAATAATTGTGACTACGTCTGCACCAAGGTTAAGTTCACTTCTGACTAGATGAACTAAAACCCAAAATAAATACCACAGTTCTTTAACATACACAAAGAGATCATTAGGTATCAAACTAAAATACAAGAAGGTAGAAATTAGAATACAAGTGGGAACAAACTAGAATACAAGAGACCATTAGGTATCAAACATATTTACAACAAATATCCATAAAGTTTATCGCAACTAATCAATGTAAACGCAAACTATACCTGGGAATATCAAGGTTATGTCAGATGTAATTACACTTATCTGTCATTCTTATACCTCAGCAATATACTTTTTTTCACTTGAATAGCGATAATCGCAATCCACAAAGAACTCTAAGAACAGTTCAGAGCCATGTGGAAGAGATCAGATAAGACGCTGGTCTGAACTCCAACACACGTGACCCGCGCCCCAAATCCACCGAAGCATCCAAATTTAGTCGAAGCCAGGTCGAAGCGGTGATAGCGTTGTGGTCTCTGATTCCTCCACTGCCGAGCGCCACGCTCCGAGCAAAGCCGAACGCGATTTCACCGTTACTTAAACGTTTGTTTCCCAGCCATCAGATGCGTACGAATGGTTTGGGAAACAAACGCTTGCGGGCAGACTTAACGCAAAAACGTGAAACAAACGTTTTTCTGACGATGTCGTGTTGGTGGGGTAGCATGCATTACACCCGCAGTAGCGGTATTTCGCTTGAAAGTTTGGTACAGACGCAGTAAAATTATTTCTGTCTGTTAAACTTACACAGTAGTTTACTGCTTCAAGAAACTTGAACAATAGTTAGTAGGGCTAGACAGTATCTCAATCAAAAGTATTTAAATGCTGTAATTAATTACATATCTTATTTACAGTATTTAATTACTTTGTTTCAATGTAATTAGTATTTAATTACTTAAAATGTTTAATTTGTATTTAGATGTAATTAATTACATTTTTAATACTAATTTGATGGCAAGGCTTTCATATTATGCATCTCCATCGAAACACTCATATTTCGAAATATCATATTTCGAAATATCATATTTCGAAATATCATATTTCGAAATACTATCTTGAAAAAACAGACTTAAACAGTTAAACAGTTTATTACTGCTTATCTCGGAGATTGTCGAGTATAAAACGATTTACAAAATAAGTATACAAATTTTCATGCTATGAATACGTGTTCCTAGAACAATATGTTTGTTGAATATACTGTTTTTACAATTGTTGAATTCCATCCTTATCAAACAGTACGGGTTCTTTTCAAATTCTTTATATAGGACATTACCAAAATCATTTAGTTTGTTCATAATCTGAAGAGTAAACATTTGTGTGTATTGTTGAATTTGAATGAATGATGAGTATTATGAAAAATGTCTGAGCCTGAAACATCAACATCTCATGTTTTCAACTTGGATCATATCCCGCGAATTCTAAACGGAGACATATTTGCAATTACAAGAAAAAAAAAACCCGGAGAAAAATGTCATAGCTAAGTGTTTATTATATGATAAAAAGAAACTAGTGGTGCAAAACCATTGCACATACTTTCTCATACTGCAATATAGAGTGAGAAAAAAGCGTCATTTCTGGCGTAGTCCTTTATATTTTGGTCGTCATCTAGTGCTCTATTCATGCTCAAAGTCGGTAGACGAACTTAAGTCCTCTGAAGTAATTGTTGATTTCTTGGGTAGTAGTTTAAATTGTCCAACTGAATAATCATGTTACGTCGAATGAAAATGGTAGACGGGACCGGGATTCGAACCCGGGACCTTGAGCTCAAGTTGAATGAGAATGATAGACGGACCCATACACCAGATGGAATGTCATTTAGTCAAATAGACCATGTACTAATTGATAAGAGAAGAGCAACAAACATCTTGGATGTACGCACGATAAGAGGAGCGGACTGTGGATCCGACCACTACTTAGTAAGAATTAAATATAGATGCCGAATAACAAACTCATGCAAAGGTAATACCACTGAAAGTGCCAAATTCAATGTAGGACACATACAAGACATGAATACAAGGAAACAGTATCAACAAATCCTTACCACGGCACTGTCCACATGGAAGGGGAATGAGGAAGAACAAAGAAACGAGGAAATAGAAGACCTTTGGAGGAAAATCAAGGATAGTGTAGTAACCGTAGCAGATGCCTCTCTCGGAAACCCGGAAAAAAGAAATAAATGTGAATGGTTTGATGAAGAGTGTGAAACCGTAATTGAAGAAAGGAAAATGGTTAATACTAAGTATGAAGAGAGACCTACCAGAGCCAAGAAAAATATGCTGGATGAAGCAAACAAAAAAGCAAAGAAAATATGTAAGAAGAAGAAGAGACAGTGGATCAGAGACCTCACGAAGCAACTAGAATTAAATCTAAAAGAAACAAAACTAGCAGAAGCTTATAAAGAAATAAATACTCTGAGAGGAGGATTTAAGGCACGCACAAACATAGTTAAAGACAAGGATTGTAAACTAGTGGGAGGAAAGCAAGAGGTTAAAAGGAGATGGGCAGAATATTTCTCGGCTCTCCTCAACTCAGACAAGAGTCCTAAAATACAGAAAATAAACGAATCTCGGGAAAGAGGACAGAATAAGGATAAGGATGAGATAGAGGAGGAGATAGAACAACCACCAACAATGAAAGAAGTGGAGATAGCCATGAAGAACCTTAGAAATAGAAAAGCTCCTGGGTATGACAATATACCAGCTGAATTAATTAAATACGGAGGAGATCAAATAGTGAACTCATTATTTGAACTAATAAGCGCGATTTGGAACAAAGAGAAGATGCCGGAAGACTGGACAAAAACTGTCATCTGCCCAATATACAAGAAGGGAGATAAATTAAACTGTCATAACTACCGTGACATCTCATTACTATGTAATGCATATAAAATCTTCACAAGTATCCTGAGGGACAGAATTGAACAACGAGCTAAGAACTTAATAGGGCAGTACCAAGCTGCTTTCAGAAAAGGAAGATACACTGTAGATCAATTATTCACCATAAGGCAAATCATGGAAAAATGCGGTGAATTTAGTATAGATGTTTACCAAATTTATGTGGACTATAAGCAAGCTTACGACTCTGTATTCAGAAGTAGCATCAGGAAGATTCTACAACACCTGGGCCTACCGGAAAAACTAATAAGGTTAGTAAATGTTACAATGATCAACAACACAGGATATGTGAAGGTGCAAACTGAACTAAGTAACACAATTGAAATTGCACAAGGATTAAAGCAAGGCGATGTTCTGGCTACCCTCCTGTTCAACCAAGTACTTGAATATGTCATAAGACATACCAACGTCAAAAGGGGAGGAACGATACAACAAAAAATGGTGCAGGTGATAGGATACGCAGATGATCCCAACATAGCTGGCAGAAGGCTTAAGGAGGCAGTAGATACCCTAATCGAGATAGATCAAAAAGGAAAAGAAGTAGGGCTTCAAATAAATGAAAAAAAACAAAGTGTTGATACAGGCAAAGAATTGGCCCATATCCAGACATGTTGAGGCAGCAGACTATAAATTTGAAAGAGTAAAGAAATTCTGCTATCTGGGTGCAATGATCTCTTAGAACAATGAGGAGAAGGAAGAGATCCAGAATAGAATCCTTTCAGCTAATAGAGCGTATTTCTCCCTCCTCCCATTCTTGAAATGTCGTGATGTACACAAGAAAACCAAACTTACGTTCTATAAAACACTTATTAGACCAGTGTTGACTTACGGCTGTGAGACATGGACGTTGACCAAATCCTCAGCTAACGCCCGAAAGGAAAGTTCTTCGACGAATAATGGGCCCAATGAAGGATGGGGACCGGTGGAGGCAAAGATACAACCAAGAACTATATAGTCAATACAAGGACATTGCGGTCTCCATGTGGGTCAGGTTTAAGAGGCTGGGATGGGCAGGCCATGTTATTCGCATGGCACGGGATCGAATACCGAAGAAACTACTCCCTGTGAAATTTGAAGGTGGGAGGCGAAGAGGAAGGCCACGGGCAAGATGGGAGGACATGGTGAAAGAAGATGCAATATCCCTACTTGAAGTACGAGCCTGGAGAAGAAAGTCTGACGACAGAGCGGTGTGGAAGGCGCTAATTGAGGAGGCAAAGACCCGACGACGCGCTACAATGCCATAGGAAGAAGAAGAACAGAAACTAGGTGGGATTTTGTATATGATTCAGTTTTAAGGACAAACTGAATAAGTTAATAAAATAAATTAAATTTAAATGCATTATTCAAGGAGAAAGAACTCTACTATTTAAATGAATTTTATATCGTATTCCGACGAATTGGTTCAGCTCTGGATCATTTGCAAAAAGAATGTTTCTATGGTACATTGATGCCAACATTGTTTTATTCACAAAGAGATTAGAAATGTTGTTTAATATTCCAATCCGATATTTAAAAAACGTTGTATTTTTATTGGAGTCTTAACAAAAACGGTTTTAAAATCATTTCAACTTATCATTTGAAGTAAATGATGCAGTTGTTGCTGCCTGTTTGCATCCGGCATTTAAACTTATATGGTTACCGGTAAATTTCCATAATGAAATGGTTAACATACGTAAACAATGTCTCTAAGCACTTACCGAATCAGCAGAATTTACTTCAGAAAGGAATGATCAAACAACAGATGAAGATGTTGACGATTTTTATATTTTTCACTAAAAAATCGTATGAAAATGTCGATATCGAACCATAATTTGAATCATTTCATAATGATCAATCACGAAATCAAAATAGCTTAAATAGCTATTCAAGGGTTCGTGCTGCATTCATTAAATACAATATCACTTTGCGTGCATGTGCAGCGGTTGAAAAATTGTTTTCTTAAACAAATTTTATAAATTGTTCTAATCGGGCAATTTTAACTTCAAAATATTGTTTTTCTTCAGGAATCCAAAGCAATATAGAATAAGCTATTCATAGATAAGATTATACAAAAACAATGAAATAAATACATACATATATATATACGTAAGTATGTAAAAAAAGAATGTACAATCAAAATAAACGTTTTTATAACATAATGTAATTTGTAATTAATTGTAATTATAATTACATTATATAATTACAACATATATAAGTAATAAGTATTTAGGTAATTAATTATTCATTTTAAAAGTAATTAGTAATAGATAATTAATAATATTTTTTGGAGTAATTGCCCAACCCTGATGTATACCAGAGTAAATGAACCAAGCAGACGTACAATACACTTTTCGTAAATTGAAGTGATAGATATGATAATGATAAAATACATAGGAGTGCAGCAAACGCACTGGAGATACGAATATGCATCAATTTCTGTCTACAACGAAATTACATTTACACTGTCTACGACGAAATCTAGATACTGTCTTCTTATTCTCTTCAGCTCTGTATCATCAATGTAGTGGTTATTAACCAACTCCATTTCTGTTGTGAAAACTGGTTCTGGAATAATTAATAGTTTCACTGATTCCCCGCACCGTTGAGAGCGGGACTCGCTAAGTGTTTTGATTTCACTTGACATTCTATCGGTCTATGTCTTGATTCCCTACATAAACCAGAAGATCGTTAAGGGGCACGTATTTACTGTATGGGAGCTATTCCGACAATTGTAGCATCGTTTTTGTTTCGAGCGGCAGTCTCTCGCAGCATGTTCACGTCGGCAACCGAAATTGCAATCTAAGCTTGGCGTGCGCGGTGGCCTTGCAAAGCGCTGCGTTGGTAGGTGCTCGG
This sequence comes from Laupala kohalensis, assembly GCA_002313205.1. Classification (NCBI taxonomy): domain Eukaryota; kingdom Metazoa; phylum Arthropoda; class Insecta; order Orthoptera; family Trigonidiidae; genus Laupala; species Laupala kohalensis. Next base: position 762,848 of record NNCF01130025.1, read on the forward strand.
GTGTTGTTTGCGACGTCTGCTGGCCACGGTGCGAGTGGTTACTACTTTCCCACGATTTTGCAGCTGGCCGCGACGTTTTCTGACTGTCGCTCGCATGGCGTTTATCTTGCCATAACTCTGTGGCTTGTCGCGTTGTTTGTGGAATCTCGCGCGCGTGTTCGTTATCTTGCGACGAGCGCGAGGCTACTATCGACGTCGCAAAGCAAGACGAAGTAAGTAAAGCGTTGTAGCTATCTATCACTTGGCTTGTCCGTTAACCCTCTGATCCCCACGCGAAGGTCTGAACGTCCTGAGTTAAGAAATTCATTATAACTGTACGAAATAATTCTATCCAATTGTTTGAAAAATGATTAATCGCGAATGGAGAGAGAAGGAATTGATTTACAGGTTACCACGCCCTTGCTTTTCACAGAGTTCTTACCATTTTCTGTGCCATTACTAGGTGCATGTGGTGATGCACATGACATGTGGGTGGGGTAACTACTACTATATAAAATATAAAAAATAAAATTCTGATTTGATTGAACTAACACTTTCCACAATTTCCCCCTTAACATTCTGAGTTGTTCATGGGACATTCCGTTTATTGTTCTACTATATTCTCTGTAAAAAATTTAAATCCTTTCCTGTAAGCTCGGAGAAAGTAATTGTCTACCCTTCTTACTGCTATATAATTTTAATAAGTCAATTCTTTCCTTAATGTATTAATTTTACGCACCCAACAACAGAAAACAAACCAACTCCAAAAAATTCCCGTTTTGGACGTTTGCTAGTTCTAACCGTAATTGTGCCCCTCCTGATAGTTCTACCCCACACTTGACAATCAATTGACGAGTGAAGGAAAGTTAGTCGTCAAGTGTTCTCGGAGGGTAACCCCACCCTTCACCAATTGTCGTGAGGAGGAAGAAATGCTTCTAAACAACCCCACACCAGAGCACCAATTGTCGTGAGGAAGAAGGGTATGCCTTCAGTTTAGTTTACCTAAGCGTCGTGATGCGACGAGATGAATTATCTCATTCTGACCCGACGACACTTGGCGAAGGGGAAGTTGTTTTAGCCTTGTCTCTTCACTACGAAGGGCGTTTAGGCTGGGAAGCTAATCCCTACTTCTGAGTGGCTTAGAGAAGGATGAGAGGGAGCAAATGAAATACGGATTGTCGAGTCATGGCAATAGCAATTTTATTGTAGCTATTCATACATTTACACAGTAGCTCCGGAGTGACGCCCACAAACTTCTCCGCGAGCACTAGTGACCCGTTCAGAACTTAAGTCTTAACGGAATAATCAGAAGGTAGCAGTAAGTAACGTGTTAGGGGACGGATCATACGACGGTTAATGCGAAGAAGGGAGTTGCTTGGAACCGTTCACTCGCGCCGCTAGACGAGTGTACTTGTTAGTTTTGTGTCCGTATTCTTCATATGATTCTTGTAGTGTCAATTATTGTCTGTATTGGAGTGTGCTCTTGTTATTTATTTGTGACCACAACTTAGCCATCATCTGGGCAATTCCAGATGCAGTTCTTGTCCCTAGCCACGGGGAGTCGGAAGAGATTATCTATCATTTTGTCTTATCATTCTAGGTGCTTGAACGGCGCCAGTGAAATTCCTTCATTAATGTATGATACTATATTTACAGAGCTATGTACATGTTAATAAGCCCTTCATTTGCCTGAAGGGTTCTATAGAGTAATATTCAGTCTGAAGCGTTTTATGAATAGTATTTACAGTATTGCTTTTAGAGCTTAAATTACAAACTGTATAAACCTTTTTGGATTTTATTTTCATGCTTTTTATATTGATTTTCTTAGTTAATTATTGTTTTTGTTGGTGCTGATGACAATTTTTAGTTCAGAATATAGTGGTTGTGATACGATACAAATAATAGATACATGGTGCAAGTGAATTATACAAATCAACTAGAAAAACTAAGCCTTATGGATATAAACATATTTACATTGGTTTGCATTCTTAGTCCTTAATTGACCTTCGAATCGTTGCCATTAATTCTGTGAATTGGTCAAATGTCTTGAGGTCCACGTAGAAGTTCTTGAATTCCCCTTTGATAGGTTTCTTCTTGGTATCTTGTTGAAACATTATCCTCTATTCTGTGTATATTGGAGGGGTTGGACGGAATCACTCGTGAGTTCTCGAAAATGGCACATGTGAAAGAAAAAGCCGGGTATGATGTCCATGGTCCGAGTTCTGCAATCTGAATTGCCATTGTTCCATGAGACTTTGATTGTTCCATGTTCTGCTGTATTGCGTGATTTTGCAGCATACGCTGCAGTTTGAAGCCCGCGGGAGCTAGTAGTTCCTAGATTACCAGCAGACAACGCTAACTGCAGCTTGGGCGCGGCAAGTAATGCCAGCGCCGTGCTTCGTCAGCAAGAACCAATAGGAGGTGGGCGGCGGTTACGAGCCGCGGGAAGCGGCCGCATATAAGCATCTCCGCGTGCAGCAGCAGACGGACCGCAACCGAAGCGTTTCAGTAACGAACCACCTTTCGGAACCAGATCTCGCCGCAACTTACGTCACTACGGAACTTCTCGGCACTACTAGGGCAACTGTCTACTCGATTTATGGAACTGCTACCATCGTCTATTATATTCTGGAATTTGTATGTGTATGGCTACTGGAAAATAAAAGTTGTTTTGTTACTAACGAGTGGCAGTTATTAACGACATAACATTTGGTGATGAGGAAAACCAGCAACATATCCCACGTGGAAAAATTGAAACAAGCTCTCGTAGCCATGCAACAACAGCACAGCAGACGCAGCAGGAGCGACAACACCAACACCAGCAACAAACGCTGGAAGTGCTGAAGACGGTAGTCGCTGTAAGTACTAAGGCACCGCTGTCATCACAGCCGCCCCCCGCTCCACCTTTCGAGTTTCGTGTGGAACACTAAAAAAGGGATGAGTATGCCTTTAGATTAGAACAACACTTCAAATGTTACAAAGACGTGCAGGACAGTTTGAAGAGCGCTATGTTCTTAAACACAACAGGAAGTCATGTATGCCAGGTCTTCAGAACAATTTGTAAGGAACAAAACTATTCATAATTAAGTTACTGCACGTTCACGGAGAGATTATGCCTAAGTTGAATTACGGTATTTCGAAAAGTAGCTAGGGAATGTGATTTTACGTGTGCAAACGGGGAGTGCACTGCATTGTATGCGGACTCGTTATTCAGGGATACGATTATCAGGCACACGCCAGATGTGAAGTTCCGTGTTGAAGCACTGACGCAAAGTAATTCCTCACTGGAGAAAATAACCCGCATCTCGAAAACTTATGAGGTCACGCAAACAACATTAGCACAACTGGAAGAGGCGGAACCCAACGCAAACTACGCAGCACAAATCAGGTCAAGCAGACACACACAGAGCAGCAAGCATCGTTTTCGGTCCCCTAAAAATAGTTCAAGTTCCAGTACCAATATCAAGGATCATAAAAAGAGGACACCAAATACGTCGTGTATATTTTGATTCATAAGACATGACGCACAGCAATGTCGCTGGCGTTCAGCAACCTGTTTTAGGTGCGGAAACAGGAGCTCATTCACGAAGTGAGTAAGAAAGCCATTAAGTTCACTAGTCCGAATAAAATGGAGGTTGACAAGATCGTTAGAATCAAAACAAAGAGAAGTTCTGACTCAGAATCAAGCAGTACTATTTCGCAGGTAAACGCGGTACTCAAAGCGGATTCCAGGAACAAAATCATGATCACTTTACAGGTGGCACAAAGATCTTTTGAATTCTTGATGCATTCTGGCGCCACAGTATCATTGATCAACTTGTCTGTTTGTGAGGCAATCGTATCCCCGCAGTGTCATTGCAGCGCAAGGAAACTAAACTCTTTTGATAACAAACGCATTAAAGTTAAGGAAACGGTACCCTTGTCACACAGGGAGAGAGCAGAGACTCGAAGTATTTGTAGTTGATTGTTACGATACTACCAATATTATCGGAGCAGATAGCTTTCAACATTTAGAGTTAGCAGTATGTGACTGTGCTTTCGGTGACCACATCAGAGAAAGACATAGAAATACAGCAGTTACTCGAGACGTACCGAGCAATGTTTGCAGAAGGCCTAGGTTGCTGCACAAAATTCCAAGCACGCACCGAACTAGCAACCGACGACCAGTCCAAGTTCTACAGATCGCGACCTGTCCCGTTTACTTTGAAAGGCGGTTAAGCAGGAGTTACAGCGCCTCACCCAGCAACAGGACCTATCCCCGGTCGGCACATCACGCTGGGCTACACCACTGGTGATAGTTAAGAAAAAACCGGCGGACTCCGCATCTGCGCGGATAACAAGAGTACCATAAACGCACAACTAGCAGTCGACCAGGACACTATCCCGCGATCGGAAGAGTTATTCCACAAGCTATCTGGAGGACGGGAGTTATCCAAGTTTGATTTGACGGAAGCATATCTGCAGTTACCTCTCGACGACGAGTCCAAGCAGCTAACAGTAATCAATACCCTGTTGGGACTGCTTGCATACAACAGGTTACCTTTTGGTATCGCTTCAGCGGCAGCAATTTTCCAGCGATGTTTAGAGCAGCCTCCATCTTCGGGTGTGTCAGCTACTTAGATAATATCCTGGTCACTGGGGTGTCCACGGCAGACCACATATCCAACCTACAGGAATCGAAATTCAAAGAAAATAAGCATTAATGTGAATTTTTCATGCCAGAAATTACCTATCTAGGACACGTGCCAGACCGTCACGGAATCCAACGCCGAAGAACTTAAAGCAACTGCAATCGTTTTTAGGAAAGATTAATTACTACCATCGTTTCATTCGTAACTTCACTTCTACAGCTATCCCGCTAAGCAGATTACGGCAGTGGGGAGTCGCTTGAGTTTGGCCACGGACGTGTAAGCAATATTTCGTCTCACTCAAGGGACAACTGCAGGGAACAGTAAGATTGGCTAATTTTCGTCAGGATTGCATCACAACGCTATCATTAGACACCTCCGATTACAGTATCGGCGCAGTGCTATCCCAGAAGCACAATAGTAAGGAAACGCCAGTGACGTTCGCGCCCAAAACATTCAACATACATCAAAGGAAATATTCTCAGATAGAGAAAGAAGCCTTAGCTATCATTTTCGGTGTGAAGAAGTTTCACGAGTACCTATACGGTGGCAAATTCTTTATCATTGCTGATCACAAAGCGTTACTATCTCTGTTCAATCCAGGGAAAAAGATGCAGGTAGACATGGTCCGCAAGTTACAGCGAAGGGCCGTTTTTAGCTGATTACCACTATGATATGTTATTTCGACGCACGTCGGAACATGTTAATGCCAATGCATTGACACCACGGACATCGCTTGCCTGAAAATTGATTTGGAAGAAGAGGAAGCGCTCCAGAACTTCACCGTTGATGCCACCACCATTGCAAGGGAAACCACCAAAGACCCCGACTCAGGCGCCTCAAGGATTGGATCGGCGTCGGATAACAGATTTCTGTTTCGTCAATTCGCATGACACCAGTCTTTTTGATTTGCCAACGATATTGTCTTCTGGCCAGTTACTGGTCTAGAGGAATGACATCTACGATGTCTTGGAGGGCAGCTGTGGATGTCTGCCTGTATGCCTTCGTTATTGCAATGAGATGTAACTTTTGCTCTGAGTGGAGTGCGCTAGCCTGATGTAACATGACGGCTGGGTCTCCCCAGGTCAAGGCCGCATATGTGACAATGGACAAAAAGGTTCCCTTGTCTATTGTCCGAAGTGCTTCAGGTGGAGTGTTAAATATCGTCTTGCATATTCTTCGGAGTTTCTGGAAGATTATTTTAACTTTGGCAGTCACTTGTGGGACAAATAAATGCTCGGGATCGAGATAGATACCCAGATATCTAACCGTTTCCGGTTGCCTTATCTATCTGCTATTATTTTAATGGACGATGGTCTTTCAGGGTCTAGTTGCCGCCCGAACTGTTTTGGTTGGTGGGTCATTTTTGAACCCCTGTACAATGCGACTTCTGTATTGAGATGCCTCTGAGCTGGGTTTTTAGCTCTCGTCGACTGTCTCCTTGTTCAGTGATTGCGTGTTCGTCGCCGAATCCCGTAACGATGGCCTCCTGTCGTCCCAGATGTGTTATGAGTTAATCTACTACAAGGTTCCATAGTACAGATCCACTATTTGATCCTTATGGACAGTCTCTATTAATATCTTTGTAATATTCACTGTTCCCGACTTGATGGACGACTTGTCTTGAGTTGAGATAGTCTTCATACATGTTATACATGTTTTCATTGAGTGCGACTTCTTGGAGACTGCGCAGTACACCAGGCCACCAGGCCACCAGGCGTTGTCAATCGCTCCTTGAAAGTTGAGGAACAACACTAAACAGTATTTGAGTTGGTGCTGTCGTATCGACTATAGAAGTGCGTGAATGGCATCTTCTGTGTTGCGCTTTTTTTACTGAAGTCATATTGGCGTGGACTGATTTTGTTGTTCTCTATATGTTCATTGTACTGGTTGTTCCCATGTTGTACAAGATCTTACCTAAGACAGCGAGGAGGAAAATGGGTCTGTAAGAGCGAGGATCTTGGTCCGGTTTTTCTTGACTTTTCTTGAGGACTGTGATTCCGGTCATTTTCCAGACGCTTGGGAATGAACCTTGTTCCAAATATTATTTCAGGATATTTAAAGGTGGGTTTCTTAGTTTCTACATCACTTGGATGAAAACCTCCGAACTCAACACGGGGCTTATCTGCATTTGAGAGTCCTTAATGTGTCCTCCAGTTCTAGGAGGGAAAATGGTGTAAATGTTTCTGACCGTGTGTCCATCCTTTTGTTTACGTCCATTCTCTCTAATATGTGTTGTATTTCGCCGTCCTCGACCTTGTCATCTGCGAGGAGGGTAGTTACGATCTTCTGGGCAGTTTATTTGAGCCAATGAGATATGGTACCCCCAAGTGTCTCTGCTCAATGTTTTTGTCACATATTCTTGCCACTTTTCAGTTTTTGTCCTCCGGATGAATTGGAGGTGTTGGTTTCTTTGTCTTAGATTATCTTATTATTTGGGCTGAGTCTCGATGCGTTGCTCTCGAACGGGCTTGGAGTACGAACATTGCAATCAGAGAAAACTTAGAAGAAAGTTTTATAAAATACAACCACATTGAAAATGACACCCTACCTGCAATCCCAAAACTATTCAGAACCAAAAAGCTCATCAAACTAACAAAATTAATGAATGAAAATGTCCTACCAGTCTATACAAACCAAATAGAAGAACTCAAAGACTTGCAACATGTGACATGTATTACAGCATTAACAACCAGCGAGATGTGTATATGAAAACTCGTAGTAAAAATTAATCTGGAAAACAAACAAATCCAAAAACATCCAAGTGGATGAGAAGACTTGAAATGAAAATAGAAACCATTAGGCAAAATCTAAGTAGGATGAATCAATCATGATAAATGAAGAGGTGACTGGGGAAAAAGATGAACGAAAAACGTACGCAAATGTAAAATGAGGTATAAACATCACACTAATTATGATTCACTAAATAGAACAATGAAAGGGAACATGCACATCGTATAACAAAGATTGAATGTATATGCAAAAATGTTAAATAAGTATAAAACCAGCTTGACAAGGAAGAAGGAAAACACACAGTATAATGAAAACGAAAAAGGATTTTAAAAAAATTACTGACTAAATGCACAATAGAAGTAGCACCCCCACCACAGAAAATTTCGAATAATTCTGGTCGAACATATGGTCAACAAGGACCATTCGTAACCCAAATATCATGGCACATCTAGTAGAAAAGGAGACAGAAAGACAGACAGAGATGGAAAACCCAGTTTTATCAGCGAATGAACTTGGAGAAATAATCTCTAAGACCCACAACTGGAAATGTCTCGGACCAGATAGAATCCAAAACTACTGGATTAAAAAGTTCACGACACTACACCCAGTATTACGTAAAATAATCAATTTCGTAATACAACACCCAGAAATAAATACAATACCCAGAAATAAATACAATACCCAGAAATATTACCAGAAGAATTATGTACAGGAAACACCTATCTCAAACCCAAATACAGAGATACAGAGAACCCCGCTAAATACAGATCACATGTTTCAACAACTATTACAAACTCATCACAGCCAGCATTAGCAAGAAGTTACAACAACACTGCGCAAGTAACAAAATAATTGCTGAAGAACAGAAAGGAAGCCGACCCAACTCAATGGACTGTAAAGAACAATTTTTAATAGATGAAGTCGTGATGAACCTTGCTATACAGAAACAACGAAATATAGTTACAGGATACATAGACTACAGAACGGGTATTGTTTGGAGGAAACACAACCTGCAATCACTGCCGCCGGTCTGCCAAGAAGGCGTATGAAATGGTCACATGAAATGAACAAAGAAGTAATGCGCCTATATTATCTTATTACGAAAATGGAAACTGATATGACTATGTTAAGACCGACACTGTTACGCGAGTTTGTGAATAAATTTGCGGAGATTGCGCCAAGACTTACATAACATAACTTAATTGATAGTAAGAGAGGAATTATGACGGGAAAACGTCTTACAGAACCGGAAATTGAAAGAGTTAAATGTCAGGTGAGGTGCCATCTACAAGCGTAAGCAGGGTCACATCTATCAGCATTGGCAATATTACCAAGTGCGGTTGGGTCTCTAGTAACTGAACCAGATACCAATAAACACGATCAGAGTTACCACAACGCCTAGAACTTAAGGAGGATTCTTAACAGTGGTGAATGAGGCCATAAATATGTCTGCAGGCGAGGTGACAGTGCGAGTATCTCATGGGCTATATATGGATGATCTGCAGCCGCACGCAAGCATTCGGCAGCACATGCAATCATTATTAGATCTCACTGTGCAATTCAGCAAAGATATAAGGATGAACTTCGGAATGGACAAATGTAAATCGGTGGTGCAATTACGTGGAAAACTAGATTATTCCGAAGGGTTTGATGTGGTATTGAATAATGAATTGTATTGGATATAAAATTGTGGGTTGAAAATGAGGAGTACAAGTATCTAGGTTTTATGCAACTGCGTGGCATAACATATACGAAAATGAAGGAAACTATTCAAAATGAATTCGTGTTGAGACTAGTGAAGGTATTGAAAACCTACTTGGATGGCGGGAAGACAGTATGTGCCACTAACACCTGGGCGATGGCTATACTGATCTACTCATTTGGGATAATAAAGTGGTCGAAGACTGATCTGGAAGCAACTGAAAGAAGGGTACGTGTGGCGATGATAAAATACCAAATGCATCATCCGAAGGCCGCAGTGGAACACATCACTTTGTCCCGTTCAATGGGAGGTCGAGGTATTATTGATACATCTTATGTCCATAGCAAGATGGTACAAAGATTGAGACAATACTTCTTCAGCAAAGTCAATGTACAACTTTATCATGTAATCACCAGAAATGACAGATGTAATGGCTCTCCCTTGCGGTTGGTAGACACTGCATTTTGTCCCATGAGTGCGGTAACTTCTAGTGATCAGAAGATACAAAAATGAAATCAGAAAGAATTGCATAGTGCACATATTCAGTCGTTTACCCAGGATTATGTTAATGCCAATTTATGTAACTTATGGCTAAAGTATGGCTCATTGTTCCCTGAGACATAGGGTTTTGCTGTAACAATACAGGATCGTGCCATCGACAATAGATGCTACAGAAAATGTAACTTGAAAGAAGGAGGAGTGGAAGGGCGGTGTCGTAGATGTGGCCTGACCTTGGAAACGATCAACCATATTGTTGAAGGCTGTTCATCACTAGCTTCTTAGATGTGTTACCGTTTTTAGATGTGCTCGTAAAACGGAAGTATGTTGGCTCTCTTGCACATAGCGTGTACCGCTAGCCAACTCACACCAACAGTTCCTTGAATGCTGAGTCACACCATCATCCAGCAATCAAACGTGGTGTGTTAAAAACTTTAGTCACCCTAGCAAGGAAAGTGTGTGACAAGAGAGTTTAGACCAGGAATTGAGACTTCTGCGTGATACATTCCTCAATAATGGCTACGACAACAAAGCCATAATCAATGCCTTTAAACCTATCCATAATGGTCGTACGGAGGATGTAGAAAACCGTGAGTTCTCCAAAACCGGCTAACTCCCTTATGTTGAAGGAGTAACTGACAAGGTTGGTAAAATTCTAAAGAAACATGACATTCGACCTGTCTACAGCTCACCTGAAAAGGTGGGTAAATCGCTTGTCGAAGTTAAAGACAATTTACCCCCTCTGGCGTCGGCTGGTATTTATTCCATACCTTGTAGTTGCGGTCGCGAATATATAGGACAAACCGGACGAACTGTGGAAGAGAGAATGAGGGAACATATTCGACATTTTAAGTACGGTAGGACAACCCAATCAGCTGTGGTCCTGAATGCGATCGAAGTAGGACATAACTTTAATTTTGACGGCATCCGTATTATTACTAAGGAGGATCGTTGGTGGTCCAGACGAATCAAAGAAGCCATCGAGATTGCCAGAACACTGAAAATCTATGTTGATCATGGCTTGATCCTGAGCAGCGCCTGGAGTTGGATACTAACTCTCCCTGAGCGCTCCACCGCGCTCGGGCGCCAAGCGCAGATTGACCCCACAACCAGGGAGGTGGCGCTTCATAGGCGGCTATGGTTGACTTTTCTGCTTAAAACTTCCTGCAGACTGCGCCAGTGTAGCCTGTAATAGTGACGTTTGCAACCGCTAGATCGCTGTTATTAAAACACTTCAGAACCAATATTTTTGTGGGAATCCCCGTAAAAATGGGCTACGAGTTTGATTCGAAAGCTAACAAAAACAACCGCCATACTCAGGCCATATTGCTGCTGACTCGTGAGTAGTGTGGTTGAGTGGTTTTTGTGAGCGAGGGTTTTTAAGATTTTTAATTGTTTTTATGGATTGGAGCCGAAATGTCTTTGTCCGGGTATGTAATTTATTTTTCGCGGAGTATATAGTACGTTAACGTATTCTATGAGGTGGTATTAATTGTATTTTTTGAAATGTTACAGTAATAAATACACTCTCTGTGGAACCACGAGGGGGAAAAACAAGGATCTCTTCTTCCACCGAATCCCGGGGAAGGTTGCCCACATGAAAACGTGCGATCGGTGGTTGGAGTTTTTGGGCCTACGATCCAGCAGAGTGGGATATCCCGAAATGGAAGAATATAGTTCTATGCTCTCTCCATTTCGAGTATTTCTGCTTCTCCAACCCCGATTGCAATGCAGAAAAAGTGAGGGTTATCCTCAACCTGGGATCAGTTCCAACAAGAAGTGAGTATTTGTTTTTAACTAACTACTTTGAGTATCTTCTACTCAAAGAGTAGGAAAGTTTGAATCGTCTGTGGCCAGGTGAAAATGCGATGGATTGGAACTTGAACCCGGGACCTTTTGTAGACTGGTTTTGGAATTCGAGGTAGGTGGTGCTGTAGACAGCACACCTGGGGCTACTGCAGGCAAACCTGGTTTCGAGTCCCTTTCCGTCACAATTTTAACCAGGTTTTTGACAATGCAAGAAATGAGTACTTTTGGTTAAAGTTATTTTTTACTTTAATCATTTTAATTGACAATCTATTATTCCTGTGTTGTACTTGCAGATCCTCCTTGTATTGAGAGAATGGGGAGTTTGGTGGAATTTAGTGAATTCCAATTAACTCATGGTAAGTTCTAAAACTAATGGAAATAATTTTTATCTTGCTATTATTGTTCCACTTATATGAGAAGTATGGAAGAGTTAATATTAGAACATATCTTTTTTCTTATCCAAATTTGTTTATTAATATTTATTTTTGAGTTTTTTAGAAAATTCTAAATATGTAAGCTCTTATACATAATTTTTTATCTCTTTCTAAAAGAGTATTTTGAACTTCGCAGTGTCTTTTGTAAAATGAAAATTTAGTGAAAATTTAACATTTTTACCATTTGATTTATTTATTTCCATTATCTATATTAGGTTAATGTTGAACTGTTATTGTTAACGTTGTCCAGATCACCCCATCGCTACTGAAGTAGAGTGCATGGAGGTTGAAGATGACCTGGGAGTGGAGACACTGGAAGGAGTGCTAGTTTGCGGACCTTCTACCTCAGGGGACACATCGACTTCAACCTCCATGCCGTACGCAGCTCCAGCTCCAGGTGTGGTGGGTCCTGTGCTGACTTCTCCCACCACAAGTAATTTAACTTTCTTGCCTCGTTCATCCTCAAGTCTCCGGGGGAGGAGTTTTAGGCTAAAGAGACTTATGGGTTTACCTCGTGGCAAATTCACTTCCCCGAGAAGCTCTAGGATGTACGAGGTAGCAAAAAAGTTTAAGGATCGGTAAGTCCGGATAGCCATACCGCGTCTTAGCATGCATCCAGTGGTAGAGGTTGATTTCTCTGCACTGGAGCAGCTACCCGAATAGAGTAGGGTGATAGTTAAATATATCTTGAGTAATACCGGCAAGCCAAAGACGGGTAAGAGATATACTTGTCGTCTGAAGGCACTGGCCCTGACAGTTCAGAAGAAGAGTTCTTCTTTGTACAGAACTCTTACTCCTATGCTGCAACTGCCCAGTTACCAAACTCTTTCTTGAATTCGGCAGTCTGACCTCTGAATCCTGGTGTTTCTAATGTCATATTGCACAGTATGGCTGGGCAAACTTCCTCCATATCTGAAAAGGACAAATTCTGTATTCTCATGTTAGACGAGATTTCTCTTGAAAAACATGTGGATTACGATCCTATGAATGATCAGATTTTGGGTTTTGAAGATGTGGCACGAGGTCGCTTTCCTTGCTTTACGGACCATGGTCTGGTCTTCATAGCGCCTGGGTTGAACTCTAATTGGAAGCAACCTGTTGCTTTTCATTTGAGCCATTCCATTAGCAAAGGGAGACTAGAAAAGGCCATCAAAGACACTGTTTCAGCATTGCAGAAAATAGGACTGAAACCAGTGGCCTTGGTTTCAGACCTTGTGCAGAGCAATACTTCAGCCCTTCAGGCCTTGGCCGCAAGGACTCTCCCTGGGAGAGATGATCCATGTATTAGGTTGGGAGGTAATGATATTGTTGTTTTCACTAATGCACCTCATCTTCTCAAGGTTTTGCGAAATGATTTTCTTAAATATGATGTTCAGTTCACAGGGAGGGATGGTACTGTCATAATTGCAAAATTTGACATTTTCAAAGAGTTCTTCGAATATGAGAAGACTAGTTTGATAACAAATATTTATCTTAGAAAATTCAGTGAAATTAATATTCATCCCAACTCTAAACAAAAAATGAAAGTGAAGTATGCTGCGCAGTTGTTTAGCGTCGATGTAAACTTAGCTTTGACACGTTATGGCATACGTTGTAAGAAACCTGAAGTTTTGGACCTTGCAGAGTTCATTGAGATGGTGTATGAACTTTTTGATTCATTCAATGGATCGCCCATAGGAGACAAGAACTTTCGAGCACCTGTAGCTCGAGATTCCTCTCACCACCACTTCTGGAACACAGTGGGCAAAAGTGTCAGTGATTGGAAATTTGTGGTACGGTCTCCTGGTGACAAGGCACCCCAGAGTAAATGCTTTTACTACTGGAGACGCAACGTCATTGCTGTCCAACTGTTGTGGCAGAAGCTTGGGGAGTTGGGTGTTGATTCTCTTTGCACGAGGAATCTCAACCAAGACCACAGACTATAAACCAGACGCCCCTCTCCCATACTAACGGTGTGTTAACAGCTTTCAGCGCTCCTAACATTGTTACACGCAAACTACAAGTTCAAAAACCGGCCACAGGGCGCGTGGCAGTTCCCGATTCCCCTCCCCCTTCCCCAACCAGGTACTGTAACCACCACTCCCTCGACCTCATGCTTCATAATTTCACAATAATTTAGCTGAAAATACTTTCCCTACAAAAATTAACATTTGTGAGTAGTTAACAGGATGTATAACTGAAATATTTTACTACACATGTGAAATAGAAAATGAAAACAGGACAATTGACAGGAAATGTACACAAAGAAAATACATACTTGCTCTTAATTCTATTTATTCATAATAAAGATTCAGGACATTCTCATATGAATGGAAATATACAATCCAGTATACAAAAATGGGGTATACTTGCAATAAGGTACTCATTTATTTATATCCACCAACTATTCATATCAATAATAAATAAATGAGACTGTTAAAACAAGTCACATGAGAAAAGCTGTCATAGAAAGGCTATATAGAAAGCAGTCAATGGAATGTTGGTTTTGCTTTAAGCCACAGTGGTGTATAAATACCTCTGCTCATTGCATGAGAGAATTACATGCCACAAATCTAATGAAGGTCAAGTAGAAATAATTGATAAAGAAATGAAGACAATCCACTAGTACCATGTCACCAAAAGCGATAGATATATCATAGTATGA
>NNCF01130025.1:777531-795635 GCA_002313205.1 Laupala kohalensis
AAAAGTTTACCGTAAAACCTTTTATATATCCATAGGATAACGTGACTAGATTTATCAGTCTCATGGCTTAAAAAGAACATTACCAAGTTACAAACACCACAATATACCATAGCTCAAGTAGTAAACTAACAAAGTGAAAATAAAATTAAATAACAAAGTTTCAGAAAACCAAAAGAAGTCACAATACACTCAAGTAGTAAATAAACATAGTGGAAAGGAAATTTGTAAAAATTCAAGTTTACATTAAAACAAAAAAGGTGGCTCAATGAAAAATGTAACTCTTCTACACACTACAATAACGTTATATAAGATGCAAACATCAATTTCTCTCTAGTTATTCGTACCTAACTACCACGTCAGGTATAATTACAAATACGTTTTACACAAAAACAGAATCTTACATTTTAACTAGGTACTATTTCTTTAAATTTTTGTTTTAAGATGCAAATTTAATAGCATTTGTGTCTAGTTAATGAACTGCCTCCTACGTAACCTTACACTTCCTCAAACTTCGATACTATCCAGGTGTATTATTAAGTTTGTTAAATTTATTTACTCAAGTAGAGACTGGCGAAAATCAATGAGATCACTCTTCAGGTCATCATCACAACATCTGGAAAACACAACAAGAATACAATATTACCAGTCAACATACTTATTGTAAAAATCAATTCAAATACTGTAATTTAACTCAGCTATGTTTGTTATAATTCATTGATCACAAAAATACAGTTTATACAGGTTTAGGATAAATATAGACCTTGACATAAATTAATAAAATAAAAGTAAAATAATAGAATTCCTACAATATATATCTAATAAAAGTAGCCTAAATAAATATTAATATTCCGTAATAGTACAAAATAATAGTATTTTATATTAATTTCTACGTAGTCTAATTTAAATTAATATTATGAAATGTATCAAAATTATTATATTGTTGTTATTCTTATATGTAAATATTATTGCCATTGTTGTTAGTACTATGACACGCCATACATCATTGTTATGATCTATGTGGTTCAATAAAATATTATTATATTATATTTATGTTCATCATTTCATACACAGACTTCATTCATCAATACTTTACTTAGATATTATAGATAATAAATTTTTATACAATACTTCATGTAACATTCGTTTTCATTTAACATACCATGGAAGTCGTCCGGGGTAAAATGTGCGGAGCACACTCTCATACTTCGTGCGATCCGCACACCCATCAGGCCAAGACAATTTAACCAGTTGTCGTCTACAAGAGAATGTAACAAATATATTTATAAATAAATAAGCAACAATAATCGCAGCAAAGCGACTGAGCTAAGTACGTCTGCCCATGTGGGTAGTGGCGCTAAGACAACAAGAATTACTTACCTTTCTGGTGGGGTAGGGAAGCCTAGGAAAGTTATTTCCGGGTTGCCGCTTGCATTGAAGCACCCCGGTACGCAACACACAAAAATACGAGGCATTCCACTAGATAAAATCCACTAAATGTGCGAATGTTGCCTACGGCACAGTACAGCCTGAGCACCACACGCAGAATGTAATGTAACGAACAAAGAACACTAGCAGCCAATAGGAGATGGGTGAACACGATCTTGCAGCCATCTATTGAGCGCTGGACAAACTATAGGTGGCCGGGTGACTGGTAGCGCAGTCTGGTAAGTGTTACACGCAAACTACTTGAAGCGTCAAACCTCAGACATTTTCCCCCTATCTTGTTTCCTGGCCCTGACCAAGACCCTCTGGAGAGCTTCTTCGGCGCTGTTAAACAGCAAGGAGGCAGTAACACGAATCCAAAATGCAAGGCTTTCGTAGATATTTTAAAAATCCTCTCTCTAAATTTTTTGCCCCTTTTAACTAGTAAAAATTGTAATGTAGTAGATTTAAACATCTCCGTCCTTTCAGATTTGTTGACCTCCATCTTTGAAGATTTTTTGGCAATCCCCCTTAGAAGAATTGACAAAGAGGAGGGAAGCTCTTCCACTGCCTCATTACAGGCATTTTGTTCTGTTAGCAAGGATGTGGAAGCGAGCACTACATGGGCAAAAAACCTACCCTGTGATATTGAAACAGAGGAGGGATTAGAAATGGCCAGGAATGTCTTTTATTCGTTTCTTCGCATTAACCATCTCTCTGAACCACTATTTTCTTGTTTCTCTTGTTTTCAATCTTCTTTCAACTGCCCTCATCCTCAACCATCTTGTCTTTCTACTTGTCAAGAGTGTAGTTCATCAAATTTGTCTTTAGTAAATGAAGTTTTCCAAATTTATGTTTCATTTTTAAAATATTTATCGGATTTTGGACACTGTTCTACACTGAAGAACTACCTGATTACTTGTGCTGGAGGAGTCTTCGATCTATGCTTTCCTGCGAGACTCATGGAGATATTCTGTTTGATAATTTACTAACATTTGTGTTAAATAAAAGTCTTCATTACTATTGTACTAGAGTAAACCATTATCACCATGCTCTTGCAGGAAAGCATAAGTCATAATTTCTAATAGGGGGAAAATTTAATATTAGTTTAATATGTAAAATCATGTAAAATAATTTTTTTGTAATTAATTACAAACGTATTGAGTATTATAACATACTGAGAACAAACAAATTATTAGTATTATAACCCGCAGCTAACTTTTTATTTTATCTAGGAATTTTTGCTGAAATTTTTGAATCCGCCTCTGCCTTAAGGTTCTTGATCGGAATTGATGGGATGGTCCCTTGCTTGTTTCCGGAGAGTAAATTAGTTTATTGTCCTCTACGTGGTCATACGCAGTTTGTACTGCTTTTTTGGACAATAAATTTGTCATTATTATGACATGTTAAATATGCCTCCCTATTAGTAATTTTAGAATAGAATGTTATAAAGAAGAATTTAATTTTTGTTGTGTAAATCATGTTTAGTTTCTTAATGTTTATAGTGTTAGTTTCGCGTCATGATTTGATTAAAGTATCATTCTTCACAACTTCATTTGCTGCTTTAGTGTTAGAAAAGGTCTCATTTCCAGATTTGACCTTGTGAAATGTTACCTTTTAGTTTAGTTGAGAATTTAATTTTAGGTTGAATATAGAACATGTTATATTAAAAATACTATGAAACATTTGTGCACTTGAATTACATGGGTATTGTAGTCTTTATTGTTGTTAATATAACTGGTTCATGAATGAGATTATTCAATTTGTTCTTTTAGTGTATTTAACTTACCTTGTGCGAAACTAAGTGTATTGTGTGTAACAAAACATATATTTTATCATTTCCTATGTGTTTGAAAAAAATAATCTTACTACAATACATGAGAAAAGCAGACCGAAATGTTTATGAAGTTCTGTATCGTTGATATAATATTAATATACAATTAATTTTTATGAATAAATTTGTACTTTTTATTCTATTTCTTTGTTGTTTTTCTTCTCTCTCCTTCCACAGGTTATGAGTAATTTTCCTTCCTGCCTTTCAACTTAATATAGAAAAAATATCAAGCTTAAGAAAATAAATTTAAATTCAAATGAAAAATAGTATTTGGAATACCTATAAACTGTACGAAGGGATTAAAAAGCCCGCCAACCTGAAAACTGTGTAGATAGTGTTTAAAACTTCCTCGTGGGGCAGGGCAGTCGCGCGTCACGCGATTAGCATTGAACATTCGTGGCCCTGCCCACAACTGCCCCACCCGGTCCCGCTCCTGCCCGCGCTCGGCCAATCAGGATGATGCCCCCCAAGCGAACCTATATAACCGACGCGTGACTCGTTCGGCCTCGCAGAGTACGACAGAACTTAGGTCTGTATGACTTTGACATTGCCCTGAAGAAGGTCACAGCATGATGGCCGAAACGTTGGTAGTTGTATCTACTAAGACGTGGTTTGTCCCGAGCAGACAAGTTCATATCATTTATTTTCTCGATGTCATCAAAATTGTCGGTGCTTCCTTCGGCGTCATTACCTTCCATTTCTGATTTGTCGTCCATGTCTTTACCGTCATCGTTTCTGTTATCATCGTTGTCGACAGCATCATTTACTCCCTCTTCATTTACTCCTGATTCTGCCTCTCATGCCGACTCCCTTATCATTTTCTTCTGGCTCAGTCTCTCAATATTAAAAGAGTTTGCGCTTGCAAGGCGGCAAAGACGAGCACCGAAATTTAAAAACTTCTTTTTAAATGCATACACCGGTTTTATCATGTTGTAATTGTTCGTGAATAAAACCAGCCGAACTTCATTTGGTGTTCCGATACAAATGAAGTTCGACTGGTTTTATTCACGAGCAATTATAGTATGGTAAAACCAGTGTATGCATTTAAAAATAAGCTTTTAAATATCGGAACCATTTTTTTCTTTTTTTCAACATTCATTTTGCATATGAAACCCTCAATAATGCCAAATGAAAAGCTTTATAACTGTCACAACAAGTGTCCTGCATGTCCAAAATACTTACGGGATCTTCTAATTGTCCTGGTGAATGGTCTAAGGTTTTCTTCCTTTGCCACTTCATAAATGTCACAGTACATGCATGGAACGCTGGTAGTCTAGAAAAAATCGAGGTGCCCTATGATTCATACGTTTAATAGACTTTATGAATTGGTGATTGTTGCCTATTTCAAAAAAAACGGTCAATCACCAGCAAAGTCTGCTACATGCGCCATATTTCACAAAACTATCAAACTAGATAATTGATTCTGGAACTAGATTCAGAATATCGGTATCGAAAGACTGTATTTCAATTTGATCATTGCTTGATACTTGGCTTAAGACAAAATAAATGTTCGTATCTGGCTCATGGTCTTCATACTTATATTCACTCATAATCTGGCATTGAATGGATTCTCCAACAACTTTGTAGCGCAAGTATTTGTCATACGAAACGTGTTTATCTTAGCATATTTTTCTTGTTGCTTTTTTTCACATGTTGGCCCCCACCACCTGCCTTTTTATGAATTGTCTTAAAATAACTTTTTCTATTTGCATGCATAAAGACCAAAGAGTAAAAATGATACAAATTTACATTTGTTTTTCTATAATACAACTTTAATAGTATTTTTTTACATATAAGTCATGCCAAACACTTATGCCTTTTTGTCTACTGAACGAATTCGTTTTAAAGTTAATTTTTGCATTTAATTTTATTGACATGAAAATCATCGCAACTCCTTCAAAATTTTTCGGCCTTGAACTACCACCCTCGGTCATGTCCGCGACGCCAAATTCATTATAAGCATTTTACGACCATTGTTATAGTTTCAATTGGCTTATGTGCGAACAGCTTCGCAAATACACTTTTCCCTCTCACAAGTTCATGCCAGTTTTTCTACCCTTTAGCTGTTGTGCGACTTACATCTATCATGTTTTCGCTGCTAGATTTTATCTTAACATTATGTTAATACACATGACATAAGTGCGAAAATCGTCTTAAAACGCATATTTCGTCTAAGACGATTTTCCCTATGAAAGCTGAATTTTCCCTATGAAAGCCACGCGAGCGAAGCTCAAATATTACTTTATTTTTCTCAGCACTTTTGTATCTTTTAGTACTCGCAGAAACACATGAGTTGCCCCTCCAGTGGCCCAGGGACTAGCGTGCTCACTCGTCATCTAGACACTACGGGTTCAATTCCCGGCGCGGTCAGAAAATATTTGTAGCTTTCCACATTAATGTCCGTGAAATTAGCTGTGACTACTGAAAAACGAACCCTCTTTCTTCTATCCACCTCCTACTTCTCCTAGCATCATTAACTCTATTACTAATCACTCCTACTTACCTCCTACTCCTCCTACCTCCCTCTGCCTAGATGTTGGTTGACCCAGCAGACCGGTACTAACAATAGCCTTACCATGCACCTCCTACTGTTCCATGTAGATAAGCTTCAATAGCATGCTTCATTTCCCATTTACAAATACTACAATAAAAAACACACACACACACAAGCACTAAAATAATGGACCAATCCCTATCTCTCACCATCTCTTGGTTTATTAATATTGTTGTTTGTTTTGTGTGTTGTGGAAATGTGGTAATAATCTTCTACCCAAAATACATCAGTATTTCTGAATTTAATGTTATTTGAAATAATGATGATTTCTACCATAGTTATGTTGTGTGTGTTATTTATGTTTTGCTCTTGTGTACGTGTTGTTCAGTAAAAAGGTTAGATAAGGTGTTCAATTGTGAAGTGTGATCATGCTATAGTGTTTTCTATGACATGTATTCAAATGTTTCTTTTCTACGTGATAGTATTGTCCGAAGAGGTATATTAAACAAAGTGTTCCATTGGTCATTTTCAATGTATTTTCTAAATGAAAATTGTGAACTGAAACTGTTTACATTGGTATGGTCATATTCATTTATTAGTGTTATACAAGTATGATTGTTTGTTTACTTTCGTGTTTTATTTATGGGGATAGTGGAATATTCTGTTCTGAAATTATCGTTTGACAATTACACAACAAGAGAACATTTCATGATATTATCTGTGGCACCCAACATAATGTGTGTAACTGGGCCATAATCGAGTTATTATAGTTACTACAGGATGTCACACACCACCCGTTCAGGCCTTCTAAACTCAGAGAAAAAATGTTTCAACAAATTTTGAAATTTGATAATACTTTCTCTCATTTTCTCTATTGAATGGCAACCTAACAAAAATAAATGTTGGGGGCAGGGGCACATTCAAAATTTTAAAAAGAAACCCTTCTCTTTGTAACTGATTTTTCTGTAATATAGATAAAGGAGTAATTTTGTAAGTAATTTTGGAGTACTTTTTTGTTTCATTACAGGTGATGCCGCAATATACAACACAAGTAATAATTAATGGGGAAGAATGAAAAAGAAGAAGGAGAGAGAGGAGAAAAAAATCAATACAACTGGAGGAGTTGGGATACAAGGAGGAAAAAACAAGAAGCTTCTGTAATGTATGTATTTCTTCCATGTACCTACACGTGGAGAAGATAAGTGATAACTTGAGCCAGATAATGGCAATGAGCCAGGAATGAAACTGGGGACCTCCTATTTTGATCGCAGGTGTGTTCACCACTACAACATCCATTTACCTACCACTGCTATGTATAATTTCCATCCAGGTACATGTAAAAGCAGTGCTTAAGCGGACACAGCATGCATGCTGCCTTGGTTCACTTACATATTCCAGGTCTTTGGTGGTATCAACCTGGATGGATATCACCGAATACCTGGGATATCAATCTGGATGGGAGAGGGGTGAGCTGACTCCTGCATGTGGTGCCCCTGCTTAGGTAAATGGAATCAAAACCCATTTACTGAGCCACACATAAGCTTTTTGACTGCCAGTAAATGGAATCAAAACCCATTTACTGAGCCACACATAAGCTTTTTGACTGCCAGTAAATGGAATCAAAACCCATTTACTGAGCTACACATAAGCTTTTTGACTGCCAGACTATCACACATGATCTCCTGGCAAATAAAATAAAGCACTCTGAACCTTATGAGAATGAGAAACTTTTCAAGTAACAGCCCTTATGAGGACCAACTAACCCGCAAACTTGGATCTTCAATCCAAATTTGCCAGCTTAATATAAAGGGAATTTGCAAAGCAAAGAGCACCCACCTATCAACAGTTCTCCGAGAAAACAAAGTTGATGTTGTCTTACTCCAAGAGACTCACACCGAGAATGAGATTCAGATCAGAAGAAGAGGAGGAATTGATGGATATTACCCCATCTGTGTCACATACCATCTGCAGTATGGCACCACAACATACATCAGAAATGATATTGAAAATGTGAAGCTGATAGAAGAAAAATGCACTGACGGAATTTTTATCATAATGGTGGAAACTGACGGCACAAAAATCAGTAACATTTACAAACCAGCCAGCTACCCCGCTCACCAATCATGAATACCCTGCAATATACATGGGAGATTTCAACTCATCACACTGCATGGAAATACTCGTACATCTCTAATGATCAAAATGGGAAAGATCTAGTAGAATGGATGGATAAAAACAACATGCACTTGGTATAGATAATTATAATAATAAATTTATTGTCAAAAAAGCAGTACAAACTGCATATGACCACGTGGAGGACAACAAACTAATTTACTCTCCGGAAGCAAGCAAGGGACCATCCCATCAATTCCGATCAAGGGCCCTAAGGCAGAGGCGGATTCAAAAATTTCAGCAAAAATTCCTAGATAAGATAAAAAGTTAGCTACGAGTTATAATACTAATAGAANCTGTCAATATGTATGTAATTTAACTCAAAAAAATTTACATGTACAAATTATTATCGAACTATAGATTATTCTGAGTATAGTGTTTAAAAATCATAAGAATTGAAATAACACTAAATTCATGATTTATTATTACAATTAACATGCCCCTAGACAAAACCTAGAGAACCTGTATAAGAAACTCGCCTCTACCTGAAGGAAAACCAGAGCAAAACCCGGGCCAGGATGGGGCTACAGAATTAATGTACACAACCATGCCAAAGTTGAGTACACGTAAAACTAAGTTAATATGAATCATAAGACACAACAATCATGCAAGAAAATAGTTTTTGAAATTGTTATTAGTTACCTGAAAGGTACAACAGCAATGGCGTGATAAAGTACAAGACAGATTTAACTTTTATTAAAATCAATAAATTCTTTTACAGTGTAGAAGCACTAGTGCAGGAGGTAGTTTTTAACCGCGGATTTGAAAAGATTCAATTTCATAATATGTTTTATATTCTTGGGCAGGGAATTAAATAGAACGGTTCCCTAATGATATGGTCCTTTTTAGCAAAGAGTGAATGACACTCTAGGACGATGAATATTATTCCTATTGTGAGTATTGTGTTTGTGAACAAGACTGTTTCGTATGAACAGAAGATACTGACAAATGTCACACTCTCGCTCACTCGTTTGGAGGGAGTAAGGTATTACTGCACAATGACTTGTGAGCAGCAGTCAGCAGTCAGTGGGAGAAATCGAGTTCACCCACGTAAGATGATGTGCAAGAGAGACAGATACATCTTTCATCATTTTCACCTCCACAGAACCAGCACATAAGACTGTTTAGTCTATGTCTTATTAGATAAGAAAGTGAGAAAGGATATTATAGGATATAATAAGATAGAAAATCTATAAATTAATAAATAAATGAATAAATACCTCTCACTTCATTCATCAAATTGTTGTTTCCAGTTGAACAGAAAATTTACTGATATTCGTATGGAAACTGTCTTAACATTGTAAAATTTGGACGAATAGTTTAGATTTTACAAGTATGTTAATTAATTTGCACCATTACCACCACTGCCATATTTTGTCTTGGGAGGATAATTGATAAGAAACGAAATTGTAACTGATATCATAGTGCAATGAGATACGAAACCACTAACTTATAGGTAGCCTTCCGTTTTGTGTGATGCAACCCGTTTCACTGTATAATGTATTTCATCCCAATTTTCAGTAATTTAGCATAGATTTAACCCAATAAGTATTAATACAATAATACAAGCATTAATACATCTCACCTCCATAATCAGTTCCATAATAATATATTGTGATACAAACTATTCATGTCTGTAAAATTTCAGCTTGATCAGAAACTTGAAAGTGGACGAAAAATCAACTACACATTTTGAAATTGAGGAACATCACACTTACAAACGTTGCATGTCAAATAAAAACCTGTAGAAACTGTGTAGTCATCATCTCTTAGGCAGTTCAGTAATTGATATCAGCAAATTTTCAAACTATTATTGTTCATATTTTGTGATATTCAATATTGCTTTCATTGAGTGACATTTCAAAGTCAAATGTGTTTATTCATAAAATTTCTGAGACAAATACAGAGAAATTAGAGAAATAATCATCTATTTTTGTACTACTAGCTTAGCCTTTCTCGTGTTAGGCAATGTTAGCAATGTCTAGAGCAACTTATACAGTTTGTTTTCTATATTTATAAGGAGAATGAATGATCAATATTCATAAAAATCTGAGATGATGGTTGAGATGACTTGGATGAAATGACATGGAATGGCATTTTCTTATTTTTTGGAGATTTTTTGATTTATATAATATTAATTGATGAAGATATCAAAACTGCACATTAAAGAAAACCTCCAAGAAATAAGAAAACAAACTGAGTTCATAAAGTATTGAAGACAAACATCTTAAAAGAATATACCTAGCCATGTCAGGGGAACGAGTCACATAATTTAGGGTACCAAACAAACTAATTCCAATTTCATCAATATTTCATTTTGAAATGATTTTCATAAGTAGAACACAAGAATTATATACAGAATACAACAAAGGTTAGTAGTGAAGAAACAAGATTTAACATCATATTACAGTATTATAGATAAGCAAGTTATCCAACAATGTGCTCAATGCAAAGTTAATGAATTTTTGGAGCTACCAAATTGTGTATCAACCAAAATTTTTCAGATTTTATGGGAAATTTTATTTTCAATTACTTGAACTGGCAATGGGAAATCCACTTTCTCCATTTTTGGCAAATTTATTTACAAGCAATTTTGAAACTCATGTCACCAAGTCATTTTTGTGGATGTTTAGAATTTGGTACAAATATGTAGACAACATATTCTGTGTCGTTTTCTAGGTCAAGAACAGAATATGAGTGGTACATACTTACTTTGCCTGTTATAAGTTAGGTATTGTTAACAATACCTAGGCAATGCTGGAAATAAAAATTATTTCTTACTTTGCCTGGTGGCTTCCCACATTGTTTTTTTTTTGGGGGGGGAGGGAAAGAGGGGGAGCTTTAGGGTTTGTCAAGGTTATTAGAGCCCTTAAATTCATGAATTGTTTACATTACCTAGGCACTGATCCTACTGACCTTATCTGATTTCTTACTTTGCCCATAGCATAAACACGCACAAATACCAGTAGAAATACAAAAAGGACAATTTTCTTTCAATTTCAGGGTCCCCCCACCCCCCATGGTATGCTCCTG
The DNA here is from genome assembly GCA_002313205.1 of Laupala kohalensis. Taxonomy (NCBI): domain Eukaryota; kingdom Metazoa; phylum Arthropoda; class Insecta; order Orthoptera; family Trigonidiidae; genus Laupala; species Laupala kohalensis. The sequence continues at coordinate 788,487 of NNCF01130025.1, forward strand.
ATAAGTAGGTAAAACATTTTGCTTCTCCAGACATCTTCATGAAATATGTTCCAATATTCATTTCAAAGTTCCCACTTGATATCTTTCTCATATTCCTCTCAATTTTGTGTGTGGTAAGATGTGGTAATTTTTTTATTTGCGGTACAAAAATTGACTAAACAACATAAATATATTCACAGAAAATTTTTAATTAAACTTGTAAGAAATTCAATATTAATTTCATTAAACTTCTATCATACTTCTAAAATCTAGGAGGACCATGTAAAATATGATCCACAATAGATAGTAAATTAATTTAAATGAGAAAACTACAAAATTAAATTCCTGCTCATAAAAAACTATAATACATTGAATTGAAAAAAATGTAGTTCATACAGGTTTTTGAAGTAATATATCAATCACTCTGAATGTTTACATAATTCTCAAATTTACTTCATGAATTTGAATAAAATTTTAATTTTTTAATTGTAAAAATATTATTAATTTGCTAAGTAACTATTTAACAACATACACATGTAAAATATCATTGACTTAAAAAGCTTGTACAGTACAACAGAAGGATAATTCAGTATTAAGAAGTGTGATAACTTATATTCCAATTCACTACCCGCCTCCTATTGAAATTATTTTTTCTAAAGCACTTGCTGATTTGGTGTAGATGAGTTTGTTTTACATGAAGTTTTGTAAATTTGGTGTAAATAGGATATTTTAATTTATGTACATGAAGTTTTTCATTATAGAGTAATGAGACCAAAAGATGCATCAATAATTGTGTAAATGATTTAACAAACAATGAATTTTTATTTTCAGTGGGTTTCAATATCACTTCAAAACCTAATAATGGAGAACGCAATATGTCACGTAATACTTTCATTCGAGGAATTATCCTGAATTTTGGAACGTCCCACGAGGGTATCGTCAGACTGTTCCCCTCCCTCCGAATCGAGCAGAGTGCGGGAGCACTTGAAGCGGATTGGAGCTGCCGGGCGGCCAGGCGCTCGTTTCACCTTCGTGCCGCGCCGCGCCGCTCGTTCAGGTCAGTATTGATTTCGCCTTCAGTCCTCATCTAAGCGCCACTGGGTCACTTTACGAGAAAAGACGACGGAAGAAATACGCCTGTTGGACGTAGGGCCTTCTCCTACCCCCTCCTCGCAAGGTATTTATGAATTCAATGGCGAAAACTGTTGTGCAGGAAGCAGTCGGCGTCTCAGACAACAACCTGGATGTAAACAAGTGGCCACCAATAACAATCAACTTCTTAGCGAGAATCCGACCATCGTTCGGGGCGTTTCCGTGCCGGGTTCCGAGTGTCTGCGGTTAGAAAAGCAGTTAATTGTTCATCAGGTTTTGTGTGCGACTTGCCCGGTTCTCCCGCCAGAGCCAGATGAACTTTGTGTATCTCTCGAGACTCCAGAACGATGGGTTAGTACAACTCTTGCCATGTCACGCATGTGCTAGCTGCATTTTACCGGCGTAGATCGGTTTTTGTCAGCCGTACGCGGTCACACGAAATTCCGCCGGTCGGAGACAGCACGAGCTCATTATCGATTTCTTGTACGGGGCATGAAATGTCTCCGTTCACTCGCTTCGCACGTGTGCGCGGCGCAATCGCCCTTAGTTCCGACTTAGATTCTCTCCCTCTCTTTCAAATGTTTGTCTCGTCTTTCAGCGCTTTCCTCATTTCCGCTCTTTCATAGCGTCACTGACTCCTCCGCAACATGCGTGTCACGCTCCCATGAATCCTTCCCGACCCTCCTCACCCTGGACCGCGCCAGCGCATCATGCCTCATAGGAAGAAGGGGGATTGATGAACTTGTGGGCACTATGGCACAGATGAGGGAGGCAAGGCGGTCCATGACGGTGACATGGGCGACATGCAGCTGGCGGAGCACACGGATCTGCACGTGGCAACGGTGGCGGCAACCGGGCCGACCGGCGGCAGCGCCAGCGGCCCGACCCTCGCCAGTGGCGACGTTGCGGCGATCTCCCCCGTCGGATTGGCACCCGTCGCCACAGTAGAAGACACAGCCCTTCCCGACGTGGTCGTGTACCTCAACTCGAGACCTGGGTCACCCGACGCCCCGCCGCCGGCAGCTGGCCCGCAGGCCGTTGCGGAGACTCATCTCAGTGTGGGTTGTCAGGTGGTGGGACCTTTCATTGTCGCCGGCCTCGGAATGGTTGGCGCGGGCCTCTACTTTAATATGGTTCAGGTAAGTTCACTTCATCGAGTGAAACATACATTTTTCTCCTCGACTTTTGTTGAGATGAATTGCAATTATGAATCCATCCTCCCACTTATTTAGATAAGACACCCTCCTTAAGAATATTAAAGGAATGATATATCTGTGGATATTTTTTTGGGTTAACTTAAAAGTTAAATAATGAAAATTTTAATTATTCATAACATCTGAGGATCGATGGATCCTTTCATGACGATCCTTTAAAACATTATTTGCACCGAATTATTCTCCCGATCCGTGATGTATTGAAGACCATGAACTGAGTTGTATTGAGTTACTCTGAAATTAGTTCCAAATCCCATTAATACATTTTCGTTCATCATGAAAATGACTTATTTACGTGTCATCCACTCAGTGTGAACATAATGTATATAGTCGATGCTTTGAATTTAGTTAATAATGTTCCCGTATGTCGCAGCACATCCTTCAAACTTAGACAGCTTCTTGAGAGTTGAAAATTTAACCATGATTTCCTCACATATATCTACGAGTTATATATATTCATCTGAAGAATTAGTTCAACACGTTCAATTTACCTAATCCAATTACTACAAAATTCAATCTTACAAGGATAGGATTCGAGGTGGGAAATGAAGTTTTGGATCAGGTTTTGTGGGATGGTAGTATAACCATTTAGTATCGCTGTATTAAAATTATAGCGCGCACTATCCAGTCAATTCCGAGATAAAGCTATTTTTTTCCCACTGTTACATTGGAGGTTCTGTAATCTCCACCCTCCGTCAGCATGAGAGGTGGACGTGGTAATATCATGCCAGTTTCGTAATTCTAAGGTATCGTTTCAATTCCCGCGCGGGGTTATAAATTTTATTCTAATTTGGATTTGGTCATCATTATTCAATTTCGCGCCTCTTATTCAAAATATGAATTTTCCTTAAAAATATTTATAGATCCTCCGGAGTAAAAAAGATTTTTTTCTTATCAACTCCTACGAAGCGCAAACTAAACCAGATTTGTTTTCTTTTATTTTCATTTTATTAACCTTTCTGTACTCTGTTCCCATCATGGACATCCAGGACAATAATTAACGTCAGACTTAATTTCTTGGTTCCAAAATCAACATTAATATTTGTATTTTAGTTAAATTTTCTAATAGACTTAAATGATTAAGAACTGTTTCAAGACAATCTGACTTATTAACTAAAAATAGGAAATTATAACTTATTAAATTGAAAAAAAGCAATCTTTTGATTTTGGTTTTTATTCATAAATTCATTTATGAGAGGTCTGAAATCCAAAGTGCCCGGCTCATTTTGAAGGGTGTGAAGTACTGCCAGGCTGTTCAGTCTTCTTTGTCCTAAAGCTAGGAGCAAGAAAATAGCAAGTATTTTTTAACAAAATAGCATCTGTTATTTTGAAATAAGCATTTTTTTGGCTTCTAATGGAGCCTGGAATTAAATTTTATTTGATGTTCAAGTTTCAGTTTGCAGAATAGACCAATATCAATAAGTTAATTAGAACTGAAGCAACCCTTTTATGACAAATGAACCTGACTCTTTGCCAATGCTTTTTTTTTTTTTTCAAATGTGAGAAGGATGATTAATTTAAAACAGAGAAAACATGCACAAGAAAAAGTATAAAAAGTTTAAAATTCCTTTTTATTTACTGTATTTGCATAAAAACTTATCACCATTTCAACATTTGCCTCTTTCAAACTCTACTCTTCTGCCACTTGTATTGAGAAAAATGCTTCTCACTGCCTAATCTCTTAAATAAGAAATAGAGTTAACCAGGTAGCACACCAGTAACAAAACCTTCTTTCATACACTTGACCTAATACATTTTATACTACTCAATACCACAGATTTAACCACGTGATTTTGTTTTCGAAATTGTTAGCTTCGAAACGTATTAGAATCGCAATTATTAACTTTATTACCATTCTTCACTGGAATGAATTATTCTTCTAAACATTCCATTGCAAATTCTGTCCATCAGTTCTTAATCGTAAAACAAAGTCTGCTTGTTGTTGACAATACAAATACTTTAAATATGCAATTAAATCGGAAAAACAAGTTTTCGGTGTCGTAGTTAGTATGTGCGCGTATTTTCGCTTTATAGACAATCAGTTCGTGAAACTGAGTATTCACCATTTTTTAAATCGCTCTAACTCACAAATGGTGCTTTGGAGGAAATAATACATACATGTCTTTTTGCAGAAAATTTTATTATCTTCTAAAGTATAATAACTATATTTACAAAAAAAACCGTACAGTTCGTAAGATATTTGCGAAAAACAGTTTTGAGGGAAGTTTGACCTCGAATAATATTATTAGCATAAACGGGGACAACTGAGGTGTATACCAATTTTTATCTGTATCAAAATTTGAATGTCCATTTTTATCGTATTATAACAATATTTCTTTATAGCGATATGCCATTAAGCATGAAAAGACGTAAGGAGGGGCGATCAGCATCCAAGACATCCCAGAAAAATTCTCAAGTCAGCATAAGGTCTGCTGCTTTATCAGTTACAGATGAAACAGCTGCATTTTGGCTATTTCCTTCTTCAATCTGTTGGCTCCAATCCTCTCTTTTGGACATTATTTTAATGCACACATTGAATTTGTGAGCACTGATAGGGGCAGAATTCTGAAGTTCTCGTGGAAACATTTTTGTCGATGTACTTTTGTCTCTAGGATTTTCATTGATGCATATTCCCCAGTACATCTCAAACTCTTCATGATTTGCTTCCAAAACAACCAATAGGCATTCTAGTCTAAATCCCACTAGTGTAGCACCTATATCAGGAGACTGGATTCTAGTTTTTATGTCTTTTATCTGACACATCACACACACGCTCTTCTTAACCTTTAACCACTGCATCTGATCAATTTTCATCCAAAATGTCTCAAGGAAAACAGGATAACATAATTTTTGAAATCAGGTTAGTGTATCATTATTCATCTGCCTGGGGCGATACAGATGATTCTGATTAGGAAAAGGTTCCTGTATTGACAGTATTTTTGTTAAGACAGATAAACTAAAATAACATGCTGTAAGACTGAATATTGTTTACCCTGAACATTACACTTTATTTTTGACTTTTGAGGAGAATATAGTATATGAACACGAATCTCAAACTTTTTAAAATATGAACTATAAAAAATTGAAACAAAGTGCCAGTAAAGTAAACTGGAGATCATTGTCACTACAGAACCCTAATCTAGTGACCCCCTAATCTTGTGTTCTACTTATGAAAATCATATCAAAATTAAATATTGATGAAATTGGAACTAATTTGTTTGGTACCCTAAATAATGTCAATTTTGTCTGACTTTTTCCCCTTATATGACAAGATATATTCTTTTGAGTTGTTTGTCTTCAATACTTAACAAATTCAGTTTGTTATCTTATTTCCTGGAGGTTTTCTTCAAAGTGAAGTTTTGATACCTTCATCAATTTAAAAAATCAATAAACTTCTAAAAAGTTGCAACTAAATTTTTTTTCTCCTGGGATATGTTTCAATGGATATTTCATCATCTTCAACTAATTCATGTTGAATGTACTTAGAGGAAATGATGTGGTGGAAAATAAATGAACTTCCAATTTGTATATTGTCTTTACCAGACATTTGATTCGTGTTGTGAAAGCAGTTTTAAATGAGGAATGTGTGGAAGATCAAACTTCTGAATGTGCTAGAATGTGAAATCAAATTTTCTCCAGAAATTCAAATCGACCTCCATGTTCCTCTTTTTAAATCTTTATATTATTTGAAGTAAGAGTCTTTCTAGAATTTATCATGCTAGTGAATATGAGTAAAACAAAACCTGTAATTATATTTTTAAGATAATTTGCACACTGATACAAAACTGTATCACATTTCAACATAATCTCATCCATGCTCAGAGCATCACTGGGGTTGTCAAAGTTTTCGGTAGAAAAAGAATTCTCTTGGATGGTGGTGCAACTACTACAAAGTCATTGCAAGGGCAAGTCACCCCAAGCACTACAGGAAGGGGGACACCATAGATTGAAAGATAAAAATTAAATAATCGAAAGTGAATTATATGAGGGATAAGTAATGATTGTTCCACTGAAAAGAATGAAGCCATGCAGATTGGTTTTATTTTAAAGCATCATTTGAATTGAGTTATCATTCATCATTCTACGATGACATAGTGCCAGCAGCAGGAGAGGCACAAAATAAATAACAATTATTGTAAATTTTCATTGCTAAAATTGAAGTAACTTATCATATATTTGGTTCAGAAGATAAATAATTGTTGATAAATAATTTTCGATAAATTATTGTCTGTAATTGTTAAATTATAATGACTGAAGAAAGTTTGGATTACTTTTATGGTTTAAAAAACTGTAAATTATTTAAATATTCACTTGTTTCTTTATTCAACAAGTATCTTAAGGTCCATTCAATGTAATACTAAGAATAATAAACCACCTACAAGAGTGAATTTAGAAAATATTGAAATATTTTCGTACTTTTATTTACTATAAAGATTACTCATTGGGGGAGAGGTGGAAAAGTTTGAAGGAGGAATGAAGAGGCCCCAAATTCAAAATCCATACCATGCCCTCTAAAACCTCTTGGTGACCTGGATGACAACAGTATATAATAAATTTACTTTGTAATGTAAAAACAGATTTTATTAAAAAATTGTTTTATGTTTAATACAACAATTTTTAGTGTTGCAAGGATATTTTTTACAATACCTGTTGATTAATTATGGCAGTTTTGAGTGCTGAATGTAGCTTCAGGAGATTAAAGCTCGTAAAGACATTCTTAAGATATTAAGATGGCACAGGAAAGACCATACTTATTTGCTAAAGTAGTTATTGAAAAACATTTGTGATTGTGGTACAACTATTCTCTCTAAAATACAATTGATATATGTTATAATCAGTGGCGGTTATTAGGGTGGCATGTGTG
>NNCF01130025.1:795839-825932 GCA_002313205.1 Laupala kohalensis
CTTTTGATTCCCAATCGCCGCCACTGGTTGTAATGACACATGGTTTAGAATACTAAATAATCAGGAGTTGTGATCTGATGTCTTTCTCAGGAACAAAAGAAAAGGGCAAATGATATACAAACGATAGTTAAATACTTGCTAAAATTAATAAATGTCATCGCTTAAAAAATGGAAATGGCATAATTACTTTATTTTACGATCCCTTGGGTTGGCCTACCGTTTACTGCTAAAGAAAATTATACAATAATATTGAGCTGTCTATTTGAGGTTGGTACAGATTGGAAGATGGGAGCCTGATTAAGTCTCGCCCCGGGCGCGTACAAATCACTGGAGGCTCGGAACTTATATTGCACCGCATGGCATACTTTGTCATTCGAACGGAACTTCTTTCCATCAATTGCTTCTGGACCAAACCTACACACCGCAGAAGTTCTTGATATGTACCCACACGTCGTTGTTTCAATTCAGTCCCATCCCCCCTCGAAACAACCTCACTGGTCTGCGACAAAAATTGAATCTGGAAAACATTATAACTCCTCTTACCATCACGAAAGAACTTCATCGCACCCTCATAGACGACAACTCCCTCACCAAAATTTTTCTGGATTTCTGTCGTACCGACAGGGCTTCTGTCGTAAAATTGACGACGACGACGTTCTGTCGTAACGATAGGGTAGCGACAAGGTTCCTGTCGTAACGACAGGATTTCTGACGTAAATCTAAAATATTATGTTTTAAGAATTGAGATCAGGATGCGGCGGAAATCGTGTTTGATCAGATTTGACGTCGGTACACTGCACATTTTACTATACATTGCAATTACCTTGTACATTGGAAACACATTATTACGTTAAAATAACTGACATATTAATGACAGAACATTAACTCGACTGTATGGTAAACGCATAAACATACGCACTTAAGACATTAATTTTCAAATTATTACTATCATATATTTAATTAAAAAATAAAACTAGTTCTTTCAATTTGTTGTCCACAGGATACATCGATAAATCGCACAATTTGTTAAAAATCGATCGAGTAGAAGTTGCAATTTATGTACATTGCGCGAGTGAAAAGATATTTACAAATTTCAGAATGCCAGAAAATTCTTATTGAGAATTTAATTAAGCAGAAATGTTTATCATTAACAGTGACTTCAAAATTATGTATTTTCCTAGCTTACTGACCCTTATTCTGCCAAACATGAATTACTACCCCTTTTCAGCCTTTTACATTCTGGAGATCTTATAAGTAAATATTGAGTAATTTTTAAGTGTTGTCTTGACCAATTCATCAGCCTATTCAAGTAATTCTCGCCTTTAAACACTTATATGAAGTTGCCCTACATCAAGAAGGGTAACTTCATTTGAACTATCATAGGTAAGCAAAGTATCGCAATACACACAAGCACCTTCATTGATCTTATATCATTTTTTGTGGTTCTTACTTTCATTGAGGAGGATAATATTTAACGACTTGCTGAGGCACCGCCAGAGTTATGTGTAATTTTAGTACATAAGATATCATTAGGAACTTCCCAAAATTAGAGAAGGTTAGAACAATACAAGTTTGGCTCTAATAATACGGCTAAAGAAACATGTGAGAGAAAATTATTCCAAAGGTAAATATGATTATTAGAAGCGTGACTGACGTTTTGAATTTCGTGCACTTAATACAACTTAACCAATGAACGCAAAGGTCTATAAATAATGTTATTCGGTCCAAAAAGTAATATCGTACTCTGATAAATATTACTTTTCATTTGTCCAGTATACTTAGCTACATCTTAATTTATTTGAATTTTTAAAAATCAAGTGCTTATTTCGTTCTCGCATGGGCATTTCAATGTACTAGTTACGGTCAAAACCTCCCTTTGTTTCTTCATCTACAAAAAGTGTTACGAATGACATCTCAACCATACAAAACTTCCTGAAACTTCTGAGTTACTTAAACACACGAGTCTACAGTTCTTACGGCAAAATTGTGGCGCTTTTTGTTTTCGTCCCAGGTTCTGTCGTAACGACAGGCTGTCGTAAATTCCTGTCGTGACTAGAGCCTGTCTTGCTCAATTTACGACAGAAAAATCCTGTGACGTAAAATCCTGTTGTAACGACAGAAAATTTCGGTGAGGGCTGACCCAGACCTCTTGATAAATGTCAAAATTATTTCTACCATAAAAAATCTTATAATTTGAGTACCGTCTAACAGGCCTACTTCGAACTTCAGACAACGCCTACCTCCACAACCTAACAAAAGGGATACTAACAAATTGAAAACCCCCGCCCATAAAGGGACGACAAGCCTTTTTTCTTTCATTTGTTTTAGCCATTAAGCAATCTTGTATCCATGGCTTTGCAAAACAAGGTACTCTTTGGTCTTATTCTCTTATCTGTATTGATCTTCTTCGCGCATCTTTGCCATCATTGAGGTATTTCCCGTCCCGTCATCGTGGAGACGTGCGCAATTTCTACTTTTTTAGCAACTGTTTAATGTCCATGATTCTCCCAGTCCATGATTCTCCCAGTGTATTCCTCAAATAAATGATATTTCTTCTCGGTCTCTATCAATGTTCGGAGGTTTCTGGTTTTTAAAATGTCTTGTCTTTTGTAATTGTTCAGATGTTCTGCTCACTTCTGGTCCATAATTTGGGCAATCCCTCTGCAAATGGATGACAAGACTGTCACACGCGGAGAGTAACGAAATAACCCTCTGCAGACACTCGACAAAGGGCTCTAATGACCTTTGATGTTGACGAGCCCTAAAGCCCCACAAAAAAAAAAAAAAAAAAAAAAAAANAGCTGATATTAAAAAATCGCCATGGCTATAATTCAACTGTCGACGGGCTCTTGAACCTCACGATGATTTGCACCTCAGCAGCAAGAGATGATAAAGCCTGATACCATCAAACCTGAACACTATCATTACCTTCAGCGAGCGGGACGTAATCAAATTTAACCTATTTTTCTTTACCTATTCCCTACTTGTTCATTATTATACCAATAATTTTTTGTCCTAAAACACTCGAAACAGCGATGATCTTGCCAGCTCAATAATTGAACCAGCGTGGTTTTGAGTAAATTATTATAGAATCACACTAGAACTGTGATTCGGGCGTCATAACTTTTTACTCGTCATATACTACAGGGCGCTCATGTTCCGATTTCGAAAAATTCTTTTTCATCCATTACTGAATAGATCTAGTCAGAAATTATAGCGTTGGAAACATGGTAAAGTATGGATCTATCAATACTTATTCGAAATTCCTCTAGATTAATGTCTGAAACAAGCTTGGCTGGAGGTTGAAGCCACCCTTGGAACACTAACTGCCTTAATGTTTCGGCAATAAACTCTAAAACACGTTTTTTGAACACACTGTATCATGTAGGGGATTCCATAGCATAATACACTTGTTTTTTACCTTTTTCATGGTTTCGGGGTGGTAAGGGCTTAAGGTTCCGCTGAAGGACTGCGGTGGTCTCTGGAGTCACAACGCGACGTGTAAGACCAAGGCATGGAGTACCACTACGGTCGTGCCTCCTTCCAAGTTTCTTGGGAAAAAATAAATTTTAGCCACCTAAAACTAAGGATTATAAAAATGATTTATACAAACTTTATTATATCACATAATTATGTTTTTTTTTTCACTATTTAAAAATGTAACTGATGGAAACGCGCGAAATGTTATCCGTCGCGGCAGGGGCGGATACAGACTAATATTTTAGGAAGGGGGGTCATAACAAAAGAATATAGTCTAGGGAATGGTACGTTCCAAAGAACATCCCAATCTCACAACGTAAACATGAGCTCACAACGTAAACGTAATCATCACACTCACATCAACATTCACTCTCAAAACCATAATGACACCACCATCGCCGCCACTACAACTGGGTATGGCACGTTGTGCATTGTTAAATCGTTTCTACAAATATACTGTAGTACTAATTGCTGATTAAAAATTGTTCAAATGCGTCAACCTTCTTGAAAATCATAAACGATTTTGCGCGACTAGAAACTCATTCTCTACGGGTTTTTAGGGGGGTCATAACCCCCTTGACCCCTCCCTTGTATCTGCGCCTGGCTATAACAGATACACATCAAGTGGGAAATTTACAGCAACACAGCAAATTGTGGGAAATTTACTCGCACAGCAGCCAGTAAATTTTTTCGAAGTGGAATGGGAGCGTGTGTAAACTGCATTCCTACAGTACATTTTTTTTCAAACAACAAATGAAATATAAAAGAAATAAAGAGTTATATTATTTTAGATGGACATTTTTTTATAAAGGTGTTGTGTTTCTTTTCATTTCATAAAACAATAGCTTAATATTTCAAATAAAAAACCCATGAAGGGATATTATTTGTTTGCAAATATTATAATCAATCTGCCTCTACAGGCAATCATAAGTACTGTACAAGAAAGGTAAATCTACAGGAACCCTTAGAATTAAATAGTGCCTTTTAAATTCAATATTATCAAAATTTTTAGCGTTCCCAAACAGGAAATGTTTTGGTGGCACCCCTAAAAGGAATGTTTTTTGTCTCTGGTACTCATTGATGGTGACAACTGTCCATGTTCCTTTGCCAGCATTTGGGCATTTGCACACAAATAGGCAACATCTGGTGCATGTTCAGGAATTGCTGCACCAACTTACTGGTCTCTAAATCTCTTCTCCATTTTTTCATTACACTTTCAAAGTTTTTAGTTGAGTCTCCACAGTATAAGTACTTGCACGAACTATTAAATTTAAGAAAACATCTACCTCAACTTCAAGAATGGGTGGCCCAGAGAAATGCAATTATAAGGAGTGAATGAAGATTAAGTCAATTGGCCAAGAAATCAAAATGTTCAATGAACAGATTTAAGCATTGATACAATTTATACCAACAAAAAGTAGTATTTGAGTAGAATAAAATCTCTTTTGGAATACATAATTGAAACATGGATAGGAAAATTGGCAACACTAGCAGCAATAGCACATTTGAGCCTATAAAATAATGAATTGATAGGTAATGGAAAGTTATTAAAATTATTCCAAAATCATGTTATGTCAATGTCTGGAAATAAATGTACATAACCAAAACTTGAATTCTTTATCAAATTTTGGGATTCTGACTGAGAATAGCATAATCAGAGACTTCATTCACCCTCAAATAAATCATCTTCTGAATGTGCGCCTAATCCCAGTTGCCTAAAGGTCAAAATATTCCTTGAAAAATTTCAGAACTTAATAATTTTCTTGAAGTATTTCTCTGAATTTTTGTTTTCTTTTTTTGTGTTTTTACTTACTCTAATCTCATTGATTTTTTTATATAATTTTTATCCTTTGAATGATGAAAATTCGTATCTTTTTTCAGTGTTTTCAACAAGATAATGAATAGGTAGCACAAATTCTTATCTTCAGTAGTATTGACTAAAAATTACTTAATTTCTTGCAAATTTCGGATAGTTTTTGCTTGAAATATGTACCTTTATCAATATTTTTATTCCATTTTTAGAAATGGAAAGTCTTTGTTAAAGTGAAAGAAATAATAATTCTTGTGCCTGCCTTATTGGGCCTTAAAGGCAATTTGGAAATGACACTAGCTGCTCGGTTATCCACAGAAGCTAATTTAGGTCACATGGATGATGCTAAAGAACAGTGGAGTATGATATTAGGAAATCTCACTTTAGTTCAGGTCAGTTTTCCTCTAGAAAGCACAACCTATTATTAATCAGAAGTGACATTTTTAATTGAAATGAAATAGCGTGTAATTGTTCTTTTATTTTCAGTGTCAAGCAATAGTTGTTGGTCTCTTATCTGCTGTTATTGCTCTAGCAATGGTTTATCTCATAGGAAGAGAAGAAGTTAATATAGAGCATATAATGCTTTTATGTTCTTGTAGTATAATTACATCTTCTATTGCAAGTCTAGTTCTAGGTAAGAGTCTAGAGTAATTTTTATCGCTCATTCTTTATATTTTGTGTTTCATAAAACTATGTGTTGTAAGATAATAATGGTTCCTTTCTCAGAAAACTCTTTCACTAACATAATTGCTAAGAACACACAAATAAAGCCTTTGGTTTGAAAGGCTTTTAAACACACAATAAAACGGTATTTTCTTTTGAAACAGACTTTGTATTACCAAAAATAGTTCAGTGACAGTTTTAAAGTAAACTGATGGACTAAATATATTTGAAAGGTGAGGAAAATTTAGAAACTTTTGAAAGCCATTACCTGCAATACTTATACACTGGCCTTAGTCTTCCTTTCTCTAAGGTTTGAGCTTTTATTCTTTTAAGAATGAGTACTTAAAGCTTCCTTCATACGATGATAGTTTTGCAGTTGTATCACCTCAAAAACCTGTGAAGTAAATATGGTTCATGCAGAGAGAGAAAGGAAGAAAAAAGGGAAAAAATTGGATTGCTTGCTGGATTTGCAGCTTGGTTCCTAGCTAGCAGTGGTGCTGGCTGTGGGGAAGTTTTATTTGCAATGTGTTTTACTGAAAAGTAGTTTTTGTGCATGCATATCAGCAGTTAAGAAAAATGGACATGGTTATTGTGAATGAATGTATAATATAATATAATAATTTTATTTCCAGCATCAAATTTACAAAAGAAGGAACAGGTTAAACTTCTTGGAATACTGACCCATTTCCAGTTGTAGGTCAGCTACAGAAATAAAACATAATTGTATAGCAAAAAAAAGTGGGTCCATTTCACCAGTAAATTTCTTTGCAGTCAACATGCTGCTATCTGTGGCATCTGCATGGACATTTACCTCAACCTATTAAGCTAATTATCAGAACTAGGTCCGCTTTTACACATAATATATATTAATGATATTTTAAATATATTACCAGAAAACTTGATATCTTCTTATGCTGATGACACAGTCATATTAGTTACTGCTGCATCTTGGGAATTAGCGAGAGTTAAAATGAAGATATCTAAATATTGTACACAAATGGCTAAGATTAAATGAACTATAACTTAATGTACAGAAAACAGTCTATATAACTTTTGGATCTCACCTTGATAGTGTACTGAATATTATAAATATATCTATTAATAACCAATCTCTATAGAGAGTTAAACATTGTAAATATTTAGGCTTGATAATAGATGAATATCCATGTGGAGTATCCATGTTGAAAGCATAATTAAAAAATCAAAGTATTTAATTTATCTAATATACAAATTTTCAAAATTTATGAATGCCTGTTCACTCATAATCATATACTACGCTTTTTTCCATAGCATTGGAACTTATGGCATCACAGCTTGGAGAGAAATATATAATAATACTTTGTCATGTTTGCAGAGATTTCAGAATTTACTTGTAAAAATTATCATAAAAAATAAAAAAACATAAAATCACCTTTAACACTCAAAGAATGTTTTATTCTGGAGACAATTCTTCAAAACTATCCCAACTTGACCACAGAATGTAAAGAATCCAATAAAAATACAAGAAATAAATTAGTTCTACCAAAAATAAACAAATCTTTAAAATTAAAAAGTAGTGGAATCATGGCAATAAAAAAATTTAACATACTTGATACAAGTCTAAAAACAATGGATCATGGTAAAAAATACATCAAAAGAAAAGACTGGGTGAAAAAAAAATACACAAAAACTAATTTATCTCCAATTATATAAAAAATGATCTGATAGTATAAGTATCCTTGATTATATAAGTATTATATAATGTTTTATATTTGTAATTTTAGTATTGTCATATTTTTGTTATTTTAGTTTTAAAGTTTAACTAGGTCTGCACACATGTTTTTTAAAATAAACCTCTTGCAGATTTTATGTAATGAATTTTCCTTACATATAATGTATCCCTATACACCTTATTTTAAATAAATAAACAAATAAATACCTAGGAATAATTAGGAATAACATTAATTTTTCAGTATGAGAAAAAAACAAAAAATTTGCTACCATATAACTTATGTATATATTTAAAATATAGACATAAATGTGCTTACATTCGCTGATACAATAATGAGATAACAATTCAAGTCAAATTAATATATAATTAGTGTACTCAATAAAGAAAATATACATTTTAAATGAATAGTTGTAATTATTTAATTTATTTAACTTCTTACCTTGGTTAAATAGCTAATATCAGATGTCCTTAACAGCCAAGACTTAAGCATTTCATTATTCTGTTTCAGTTTATTATGGGATTTAATTTCATTAGGCAACTGATTAAACAACTTAGGTCCTATATACTGTAGGGATTGTCTAACACTTCTTTTTTTACTTTGGGTTTTCTGAAAGCTCTATTTTCCATATTTTGTGTTTTGTAATATATCATTTGTAAATAAAAAATTTGTTCCTACATTTCTGCTTCTCATATAAAAGATTCTTAAAACTGTAAACACAAGTAAATGTTCAACCGGCAATATATTTAATTTTACATACAATGGGAAGGCACTCATTCATTTATTTTTATATAACATAATACGAACAAAGTGATTTTGTGTTGTTTTTAACTTCTAATTAGATTTTTATATCTTCTTCCCCTACAGTTGATAGCAACATTGAATGAATGCAAACTACAAGTTACGCATTAGGTCAATGTCACAAATGTTGCATAGATAGTAAAAAATCTAAATTGATGATCTTAATCTGCTATGTAAATCTCCAATGTGGTTTTCCTGTGATAATTTGTTATCCATAGTTACACCAAGGTATTTAAAACTATCAACTTTTTCTATACATTGATAGTTATGTGGATTTGTGGTACAAGTTTCAAAATATATGTCCTGGAAAATTAAATTTTTCAAAGCCAAAATTGATGTATTTGGTTTTCGTAACATTCACTTGCATATCATTCTGAGTACACCAGTTTTTTTAAAGTATTTAAGTCATCATTTATATGTTCATATTGCATTAAGACATCTGTGAATGAGTAAAGAAGTGCAATATCATCTGCAAATGCATTTATTCGACCCCAAAATATTTTTCCTAATAAATCATTGATAGAAACAAAAATAAGGTGGCTGATAAAACAGATCCTTGAGGGAATCCTGATTTTACCATCAAACGAGTACTCACATAGCCTTTAATATGTACTTGCTGTACTCTGTTGTTTGTCTCAGAGGGGTATCAATTAGTATATCTATGTCAATTGAATAATTAAGGCAAAAACAGATGTAAGAAATCACAACTTATGTTGTGGAGGCATTCCTGGTACTTGATGGGTACTTGAAAAACACTCTCCACATACAAGACAAAAGTGACCCAGAGACTATACACACCTTTGAAACATAATGTGGACTATAGCAGAGTGGTCCAAACCTTTCAAAATGAATAAAAATGTATCATATCATAGAAGAAAAATAATAACAATGACTCATTGAATTAATAAAAGGTTTTAGATAAAATGCAAAATACATTGGTTACATATTATCAAAATTGTGTAAAAGTATGCAAATACTAAGTCTTTTAAGCATACCCATGATCAGTTAATTAGTAAGATTAATTTATAATATGTTGATCTGTTAAACATTCTACTATAGTACCAAAAATACAATTTGGCATCTATTTGATACATTCTGATGTCATAAAATAAATGAATAATTTACTGTTACAAACTGCATATGACCACATGGGGGAGAAGAAACTAATTAACTCTCCTCAAACAAGCAAGGGACCATTCCTTTAATTCTGATAAAGGGGCTCAAAGGCAGTCACGGATTACAATTGTTGATAAAGTATAAAAATAATTCACATTACTTAGTTTTAACTCAAATTTAAAAAACCAAATTAATAAGAAAATTGAAACTCATGTTGACTTCTTTTATTAAAATCAATCAATTCTGTAATGTGGAAGAAACAATAGCACTGGAAAAGCTTTTAACTTCGGATTCAAAGAGAGTCAATTTAATTACTTTTTGTCCATTTTTTCCTGTAATACTTATGAATTTAGAACTCAACGGCTATTCAGAAAATAAAAGCTAAGAAATTACAAATGAGATTGTTGACCAGAAGGCCTACTATTAAGTTCTTGAAACCATAGCTTGGCTCTTGTTTTTTCATGAATTATAGATATTTATTATCACTTTCATCCACTATCATTTTAAACCCATTAATTCCTACTGGTATTTACCACTGCACATTAATAAACATTCCTCTCATTATTAGAACTTGCAAGTATTTTTTCATCATTAGTAATTTATGTACATTGCTGAAAATATTTCCAAGTAGTCTACATTGACAATACTGCATTGCATTGTCCGAACATGAAAATATTCCTGTAGAATATCAGTCATGTGAAAAATGACACCATGTAAGAGCTACACCTGTCTATCTATTTGTATTGTTGTGATGCTGTTAATCTTTATTGAGTTATAACTTATTATTTGTGTTCTTCATGCTTTGGTGAATTAAGCAGATTATTTTTATTTATAAATATTAACTTTTGAGTCATCAGATATGCTATAGATTTTGCTGGTACAATACTGTACCTGCAGGTTCTTAGACTAATTGTTAAATATTTCTCTCATTCATTCACTAATCACCTTACATAACAAAAAGGTTAGTCAAGCATCCCACTTATACTGGATTATTCTGTATTTGATAATTTTGTCCCACATTAAAAAATTGTGTTTATGAAACTGACATTTCTGGGACACTCAAGTGGCTCACAATTTGTTGGTTTTCAAATTTAATTAAAAATGTTTTTTTACTTGTCGGTTCACAAAAATTATGTGCTTGCAAGAAAGAAAAATATATTTAAAGAGTCTCGAATTCAGAATTTTCTGTTTGTGGAAAGCCAAATGCATTGTAATTTGTGGTTTAAATTTTGCCATGGATTTTGCTGCTGCATTACTTTGTTATTTGTATTATATTGTATGTTAAGTTTTAAAACATACTACATGCTTTTTATTAATATTATACATTTTGTTTAATTCATATTATTGTTTAGTATTATTGCATCCTCTCTATTGAACAGTGCCATTTATGAGAAGGTGCAGGAATTTTTATCAATGAACTATTGGAACAATAATGTACCAGGCATTTCTTCAGAAAAAGTGAACTACAATTTTCATGAAATATCAATATTACTTCTCAAAATTCAACCATGTAACAAGTATTTTCTAAAAGTTTCCCCAATTAAAAATAAAATAATTTCGGACTTAATGGATTAAAAAATTTGTATAATCAACCTATTTAAGTAGAGAATATATGAATTTTTGTTTGTCATTTCTTACTTCATGCAACATTTCAACCAACTTTTATGGTTACACCTGATGAGGACCACTAAAGTTGGTTAAAACATTACATGAAATAAGAAAAGATTATTCAAATTCTTAAATACATGATAGAGAAAATATCTGTTAATAGAACATTTCTGTAGTTTATTATAAATATATTAATTAATGTGGTTTCTGTAGTTTATTATAAATATATTAATTAATGAACTTTTGCACAAGTAGAAAATGTTTGTTTTCCTGTGGTTTTTTCATTTATGGACACAAGATTGTTCAAAAAGTTATGTTTGTACATCAAATAACTGTAATTAATTTTTTTTTTTAATTTGGAAGATGCAAATAATATTTTCTTCTCTGGGTAGTTTGTTGACTACCATTAGAAGCTGGAAAACCAATATTTATTTTTCAGTTACCTTTCAAGACCTCCTCAGAAACAAACACTGCAGTTCCATTATTTTCCATCATTCCAGTTTAGTTGCCATCTCAGGCAATGTGCAGGCAATACAACATCCTTACTACTGTTATTGTAAAAAATAAAGATACCTGATAAATTGTAAAAATTGTAGATTGCACTTGAATAGGGAGTGACTCTCATGGTCCAAATGAAAACTAGGTATTCCAAAATTAAGCTTATTATTTTGTGGTTACTGATATGAAGCAAAATAATTTATCACTGCTGGCTGATAACTTATTAAAGGTAGAACAAAAAAAGGTATTTTTTTAGCAAATTTTCAATATTAATAATAACAACACACTATGACATGACCTAAATGTAGCAAAAATATTGTCTAAAAGGTAAAGCTAGAAAATTAATGTATTTTATGTTAACTTCTACTTAGCCTAAGTCAAATGAATATGGTTAAATGTATCAAAATTATTATATTGATATTGCTCTTATATGTAAATATTATTGTTGTTGTTGTTAGTACTATGACTCGCCATACATCATTGTTACGATCTATGTGGTTCAATAAAATATTATTATTATTATTTATTGTTATTCTTATTACTATTATTACTACTATTACTACTATTACTACTATTACTACTACCATTATTATTATTATTATTATTATTATTATTATTATTATTAATGTTAGTGGGAGAGGATAAATTCATGTGCTAATATGTTCTACATAAGAATTGTAGGAGTTGGTGTATGATTTAGTGTTTTTCCACCACAGAGAAAACCATTGTTCATAACTTAGTACAGCATCTTTTTTTGGAGGGTCAATAAAAATATTTTATTTAAGATCAGACTTAAACTATTTGACTATTAACCAGACTTTTCAACAAAATGCAACGTCAACAGCCAGAAGAAAATTGCGACGGACCGGGACCCGAACCCGGGACTTTCTGCACTGACCGCAGGTATGCTATCCATTGCACCACCCGCCTCGACTCCCAAGCCCGGTTGGAACTTCTACCTATGCAACTCCATGAGTAGGTACTCGGAAGTTGTGAGTTAAAATATGCAACCGTCGAGTTTGTACGCGAAAACCGGGCTTAAGAGCTACCAGCATTGGAGCCGCCTGTCCCCTGAAGGTACCTATCCCCTGAAGGGGATGTGACCCAGGTTCACCGGATCAGGTCAGGTGGAAGTTGCATACGAACTTGGGAGTCGAGGCGGGTGGTACAATGGATTGCACACCTGCAAGAGGTCCCGGGTTCGGGTCCCGGTCCGTCGTAATTTTCACCTGGCAGTTGACGTTGCAAATACTCCTCCACGAGTAGGTACTCGGAAGTTGTGAGTTAAAATTCTCAACAAAATGTTGAAATTTGGTTTAATCACGGTATTAGTTCTTACGTTACAAATTTTGAAAGTATGAGATACATGAAGAAATGTCAAAAAGACTCTTTTTTTGTTCTACCTATAATAAAATATCAGTGAGCCGTTTGTAAAGTCCCCCCAGGGGACTTACATCGAGTAAGTACGTGTTTGGCGAACACGGGGCCCCGAGCTGAGTCTGGCATTACTTCCACTTACTTGTGCCATGCTCCTTCCTTTCTCTTTCCTGATCTCCCTTGGTCACCTCTTGTTCTTTTCGATCCCGACGCCATTAGGGCTAGGGTATCTTTCATTTTCCTACCTCGCCCCAGGGGACTAACATCTAGTAAGTACGTGTTTGGCAAACACGGGGCCCCGAGCTGAGTCTGGCATTGCTTCCACTTGCTTGTGCCATGCTCCTTCCTTTCTCTTTTCTGACCTTCCTTGGTCACCTCTTGTTCTTTTCGATCCCGACGCTACTAGGTTGCGAGGGCTAGGGTATCGTTCATTTTCTTCTTTCCTCTTCTCCTTCTTTTTTTTAAAAAATGTTTTAAGTAAAGTCGTGAGATATGGCGGGATTTGAGTTTAGAGTTGTATTTCAGGAGGGTTTTTAGTGGGTATGGCTGAGTCATTCGGCGAGTCCCACACGCGGGGAGAGTCATGTTGGCTCTCCCTAGTGCGTAACTGCATTTTCCCTACCTGTACAAGTTTTCAGGGCTCTAATGACCTTTGATGTTGACGAGCCCTAAAGCCCAACAAAAAAAAAAAAAAACCGTTTGTAAAGTTTGTCACATATCAGTAGCTGTACTGTCACTACAGTGTAGTCATTATAGAAAAGAGCAAGCTTAATTTTGCTAAATTTTTGGTATCATTCATGTGATTCTCCTGGGTCACTTTCTACTCAAGTGCAAACTGGTATATTCATGATTTTTACTGTGACAGTAACATCGAATGAAGGGAGCTCAACGCAGTGTGTTTCAATACACCTTGTACAAGTATTACATAATCCAAAAACCTTGTAGAAGGTTCTGTTAAAGTATCCCTTATAACTAATAATTTTATGTTAATAAATTTATGTTTTTCTTTGTAATTTAACAAACATACATTACATTTGTGCTCATTTACTAATTGAATATTTGCCTACATGAATAATTCCTGTTATCTTAGTATAACAAAGCAGTTTAAATTGATTATAAATGGTATCAAATTGATGTTGTGGTCTCATGAAGGAACATTTTATGCTCCACCAGGCCTCATAACTGCTACTGTGATAGTTGTGTCTCGTTGGTTGAAAATAAACCCAGATAATGTTGCAACTCCCATAGCTGCAAGTTTAGGAGATATTACTTCTCTAGCTTTGCTTTCATGGGTAGCTACAATGTTATACGATGCTATTGGTAAGAATTTCCTGGATCTTACTCTATATGATGATATTTTAATGAAAGTATAACTGTGATAACATTCTACCTTGAACACTTTCAGATAAATCTTACTGGATATCACCAGTTATAATAATTTGCTACATTCTGGTAATTCCTTTCTGGGTATGGATTGCAAAGAAGAACAAGTACACAAGCTCTGTCCTTTATTCAGGCTGGACACCTATAGTTGTTGCCATGCTGATCAGCACGTATGTAGTTTTCAACAACATGACAATAGTATTTCCAAAATTTCTCCAAATTTGTATCTGCCTATTTGTTATCTCTAAAATAATGATACAAACTAAAGTGGAAGGTGAGTTAAAGTGATTAATCAAAAGTAATCAATATATTGGCTTCAGCAATGCCCACAACAGTAAATTATAAGAAATAGACATTGACCAAGTAAATCCAATTAAGATGGGTAAATAGCCTTTTAATTTTCAGAATCACATTTTTCATTGAATAGTGTATATTTATTACCTGATTATAAACCATGATGCATACTCTCCTGCTCCATTCTAGTTAAAGGGCTGTAAAATACATTTTCTTCTTAAATGTTAACAGTAGCATTATTATATAAAGCTCTAAGATCTATTTCATAATCATAATGGAGAAAGATTATCAGATCTTATTTCATAAAATTTCGATTTCAAGAGAGAAAGAGGGTGAGAGAAAGAGAGAGAATAAGAAAAAGAGAGAGAATGTGTGTGTGAGGGAGAGAAATAATGTGAGCATGTGTGTGTGTGTGTGAAAAAGAGAGAAAGTGAGGGAGAAAGGAAGCCATTATTAGTTCAACTTTGTTTGTCAACTACCAATTTTCCATTTTAAGAGTAAAGAGTAAATTATAGTTGTTGTCTTGAAAATTTTAAATAAACAAATATTGAAATAGATAAAACGTAGTTATCAATACTTTTATGAAAATTCAATTTTTGTGACATGAATATCTATGGTGGAGGGCGGGGTTAAGGGGGCTATTGGACCTGAACTCTCAACAGATAAAGGCATACTTTGTAAAAGTATTACCCGATTTTTCGCACACTAAATTTACGTGTTATAGGCAAACGTAATACAATTTTGCATTATAATAAGTAATTAAAGACTTACGAACTTTAACGGACGAACAGCACGTATTTTGTAACATAAAGTCGAATCGTAGTGAGCTTTAAATCACAAAATATATACTGTTCGTCCCTTAAAGGTCGTAAGTCGTTAATTATTTATTTAATTTAATTATATAACGGACGTTCATTGTACTATAGAATTTGTATTATAATTTCTGCATATTAGCTACATGCACTGGTTGAAGCGACTGGCAACACTAGGTTTGTTCCATGCTGGCTAAACTATACAATACTTGTATAAGCGATACAACGCAACCCCATTGCCGACAGCACAACTCACGGCTAGCCTCCGATGTTATTACCGCGTTGTGAGGAGGCAGTAAGCGACGTCTTTCTTCATGAGACATTTTCCTGCTTCCCAGAGACGGTTTTTTCTACATGCCATCTATAGATGGCAAGCGGATTTCTATTCATTTACGGGTGCCGTTTTTCATTCCATACGTTATGTAGTATCTAAGGACATTGTAACCTGTTTATTATTCAGTAGTCCTTTATTTATTGGTACTCAGGTTAGAAGAAGATATCTTCAAGACTGTTGTTTTAAAGAATATATCCTAAAAATCTCTTGATTGGTGTTTTATTTTAGAACTCTCATATATTTTTGCTGTTTCTTCGTTATGTCTGAATTATAAATATATTTTCATGAATTATTTGATTTATATCTTTATAAAATTCTGATTTGATCACGAAATCTTTATCCTTCTATATGAATCTGCCACTTTAAACAAATAATAAATTTGATCACTATTCAATATTGTTAATGATCTTTTTGCTGAGTTGATGTATTTTATTTAAAGATAATATTTATAAAATTTGTGTTGTAAAACCATGATTTTCAAACAGAAATGATCCCGGTTAGCCAGATCGAATCCCGGTTAGCCCCCCCTCCCCCTGTTTACAGACTAGATCCGCCACTGCCTGAATGGTAATCAATTCTTGGACCAAGTCTATTGAAATCAGAACAGATTATGTGTGTTTTGAATATTTATATTACTTCCCTTGCAACTATATGTACCATAATAATTTCAAGCAGGCAATACAAAAAATGATGGAACAAAACTAAAACATGGAAATGTGAAAAAGTCGGAAATTTTCCTTATTTTTCTCTTATAAAAATGACCATTGAGTGGCCATCTGTAAATGCCAAACAGCCATTAATTTCAAGTGGCTACCAATGGCCACTCAATGGTGACTAATCTGTCTTGCGCTATACAGAGGACCCGCAGACACACGGGCTAACTCTTAATACTCGTTTTCGATATTATATTCGTATATATTGCACTTAAACAGGCAAATCAAGCCGTTGTTTAGATATTTTTATTCTCAATTCAATTAGTCGTAACTAATGCGTTCAAAAAATTACTACAGTCAAAGGCCGGGCCATTAATGGCTATTAATGGCCATTCATTTCAAATGGTCACCAATGGCCATCCCTTTTACCGATTTTACTGGAGTTGTCATAAAATGGGTTCTCCAGTGAAAATTGTTATTGGAGAACCCCAGTTTCGTGATCAACAACACAAATACAAAAAAAGTCATTTCTCTTTCACAAAATTCCACCTCAACGTCTTTTTATTTTAGACAGACTGATACAACATTCAAAATAATCATTCTCCTATATTGTTTACTCGCTCTTGACATGGTAAAGTCACGATCGTGAATAGGAATAAATACGAGTCAATCATTTTGAACACATGAAATGAGCGGTTTTTGAGTGTACAAAAAACTAAAGGCCAACTTTGAGCGGAATTTTTTTATAATTTGATAAATTACTTTTTTGGCGTTCTATAATTCGCTTCTTTTTGTGAAATTGTCAACTTTCGACATCCAATGGATTCAGAATTTTATGCTCTACAAGCTGGACCCATTGCTTTGCTGGCGCGAAAAAAATCGATTTTTGAACTGGTGTTTTTTTCTGAATTACCATTGATGTATGTAAGAAAAAAATTGAACCAAATTTCGAAAATGTTGTTCCTGGACACACCTTATGCAACGCGTGAGCCGAATTTCGGAGCTCATCGCTCCACGACTGACGCCAACAACAGACCAAAATAGAATGAAGAAAAACCTCATTCGAATTTCGTAAAATTACCCTGGAGAATTTGGACCCATCCTGAAAAACGCCTCTACCAAATTTCGAAGCTCTAAATCTTTCAGTCTTATCACTGCTCGGCTGACAAAAAAAATTTTGGAATATAAGAAAGAAACATCTATTTTGAAAAACTCGTTCGAGGGCCCACATGGACAAACCCTGGGGAACACGTGTGCCAAATTTCGAAGCTCTGGACCTTTAAGTCTCTGTGCTAGGCAAGAGAAACAATTTTTTCACTGAAACTTAAAAATATTATCGAAATCGAATTTTGAAAAAAATCCCAGTGGTACACTAAAGTTCACCCTGGAGAGCGTGTGCTCTGAATTTCAAAGCTATAGACCTCTATGTATTCTGAACGCCA
Source organism: Laupala kohalensis (assembly GCA_002313205.1). Taxonomy (NCBI): domain Eukaryota; kingdom Metazoa; phylum Arthropoda; class Insecta; order Orthoptera; family Trigonidiidae; genus Laupala; species Laupala kohalensis. The sequence goes on from NNCF01130025.1 coordinate 813,820, forward strand.
CGACTTTTTCTAAGAGACGCTAAGACATTTATTAACAAAATTGAAAGAATAGAATAAAAGAATGACTTAGTTATCTTCTTGGCCCCCGTTTGTAGAAAGTGTGCGCAAAATTTCGAAGCTTTTGACTGACTTGCGCTATGCTGCGGACGCACAGACTATTCTCAATTGAAGTAGGCGTAACTAATGCGTTCGAAAAATTACTACAGTCAAAGATAACATTATATACGGGATGAATTGTATATATTTGTAAGGGTTCAGTGACGGTTGAACTGTACTCTTTAAACGGGAAAACGCATTGAACGGGAATGTTGTAGACATGAATTTTAACATATGATTAATTCAGAAATGTTCTAGGAACCAACGAAGTGTAACGCTACAAATGAATTCACATCATGAATACTTATGAAAATTATATTAAAGGTGTGCAATAACAGAAACTGACATTTATCACGATTTTTGACATTTGAGGATCAGAAATAGTACCATAGAACCATTTAAAGAGATAAAAGAGGTCATCGTCAAAGGGAAAGAGTGTCATCATTGTAAACTTTTCTGAAAACTTGACTCTTGTCATTGAAGATGAGTTCTGGACCTATCTTTGGGTCTTAAACTAGGTGTATCCACCCATTTGCAAGATAAGGCATTATTCGGAAGTGACCGAGGAACTTGAATTGTGGAGGCGGGATCTTATTAACATGCGCGTAAGTAGGAATTATCTGATGAAGGATTTGTGTTGGGTAATATGTGTCCATACAAATACGATCGGCATGACAAAGCCAATGTGGGCGCAACCATCAGCTTCGGTCTTGGGCCAATCGTCTCGCCGATCCGTTCCCGCGCAGTGGCGGTAAAGACGAAAGGAAGCTGAGCGGCATTGCGGTAGTGCAGACGGTTTCTGTTGGCGATTCCCATCGGTATTAGGGAAGTTTCACTCTAGAAACACCTTCGTCCACTTCACAGCTCAAATTTTTATTTATTTTTAATGACATTATTGAACCGCATTGTTCAATAATATTTTATATACATTTAAAGAAACAATTCTAATTTAGCTTAATTGTAGTAGAAGAAAGCCTAATGATATACTATGAACCATTTTTGATCTTTTCTTATTCAATTCTTTAAAATCAGCGTTATTGATCCACACTGAGCAATACAGTCATAATAACAAGCAATACGATATGTTCTAAAAATGATGACATCAGTCATCAATGAAATATATAATTTACTTTTAGTACTGTGTATTATAAATTACTTTTAGTAATTGTTCATATTATCGTTCAGAATATTAGTTGCAATCAATTTTCATATTTAATCTCACGGGTTCCGTTTCTATAATATTATTTAAAACATTTATTTAAATTTAATTTTGCTTAGTCGTAGCAGAAAAAACCTAATGATATGTAGTCTATTTTGATATTTTACTTTCTCATATACGCAGTATATTGAAGAAATTCGAAAGCGAGATTTCGACGGAAATATCCGTGTTGGTGTTCCCTGATTCTGAAAAAGTTGTTTTTGGCAAAACGTCCGTCCGTCTGTGCGCAGCAATTCTGAGTAAATGGATGAATCAATTTAATTCGCATTTCGTATTTACGGTAGAATTTACTTGTAGTCGATGCATGAGCTCTATTTCTTTTACTTCAAAACAAAGAGTACTTCACATGAAGGTCAAATAACTCTTTTGAATGTTTCTCAAAAAATGCTCCAACCATTTTGCTTACATTTTCTGTACGTAAAGTACAATTAGTATGCATTACATCCGCATTAACGGTATTTTGCTTGAAAGTTTGGTATAGACGCAGTAAAATAATTTCTGTGTGCTACACTTTCACATTAGTTTACTGTTTCAAAAAGCTTGAATAATATTTAGCAGCGTAAATGGACCAAGTAAACGTAGAATAAAATTTTTGTAAACTGAAATGAAAGATATGATAATGATAAAATACATAGGAGGTCGGCAAACGCACTGCAGATACGAAAATACATCAATTTCTGTCTACAACGAAATTACATTTACATAACACTTTTACGCTATTTATAAGACTGATATGTCGCTATATGTTTTGAAATAATATTATGAATATTTATTTTACTCTCAAATTCCAAATAAAAGACAGTAATAAGTTCATCTAGCGACTTTGAGCATGAATAGAATACTAGAAAACGACCAAAAGGACCACGCCAGAAATGACCCTTTCACTATAGAATTTTTTTCTCAATCGATACTGCAGACGGAGAAACGTATGTGAGAAAGTATGTGCAATGGTTTTGCACCACTTCTTTTATTCAATTTTTGATATTGCAGAATAATTAATCATTCTTTAGGCTAATGTAAATAACTATCGAAATTATTACTTCATAGCACTACTTCTAAGTTATTATTTAACAGAAAATACTATATTTATAATGAAGCAATGAATTTTATATAATTATTTCAATTTTTTTAGTCGCCTCCTGTACTTTTTCCCCCTTCTGTTACACCTGCATAAAATTCCACTTTATGTATTATTTCTTATCATTGAGAAATACTTGTACACAGTGAAGTGAATTTTATGTTGCAGGAATTGTTAAAGTTCTTTTTTTAACAATAATTCAAATGCTTTGTTTAGTTGTTTTTTTTCATTCTGGAGAATTCCAGTGGTAAGCGGAGACTTTTCGAAGCGCGTCGTGAGCATCAAGTTCTTGAAAAGTCGGCTAAGTTCAACTCATCTACATTGTCCAATCATGTCTTTCATTAAATCATTCTCACTCTACATATTGTAACTTTAGTTAAGTCTCCCCCTTACGCGTTGGTAGTGTACACAAGAATCAATAAATAACAGCGATCGATTCTTCAAAAATAGCGTTTTCTTCGTCACATTGCTCATCTCGCTTACGTTTACGCCCAGATTGAAAGTAAAGAGAAAACGAGTGCCGATTTTGTGAGACTGATCGGATTTGCTGCGAGGCCAAGCCGATCGGCATAATGTGAACCCACCTTTACGAGTCGAGTCACAAGAGCCAGACGCGGCACCAACCGTCAATGTGGTTAGTTATTTTTCCTAGCCTATTATATTTTTGTTACCATGTATTTTTATTTTTTAATAAATTCATTAAATTATTTTCGCTAGAAGAACAGGTCTTAACAGATTCTTTGATTTCCCGAGTCCGTCCGTAGTCGGATCGTTTGGCTTTCGGATCGGTTGCGGTTCGAACTTCTCCCCCTGTATACTTCCGAGCAAATTTAATGGGAATTCGCAGTCTGGTCGTTTTGCTTGCGACATGCGCCTGAGACATCACATCGAGGCCTCTGCTTGATTCGCAGTGTCAAGCGGCATCCAACGCAATGTGGAGACTGGCACTTAAAATTGACGAAATATTGTTAGCCAAATTATCAAGTAATCAACTAGCTGACTTTCCCGGCTTCACTCTGTCGCAAGTGGTAATATATAGAGGAGAATTAATTAATGTGTTACCAAACAATTATTTCACAAAACAAATATTTCTTTATCAATTGAGTACGTGCAATTATTCTCGTATTGTAAAAACAATTTGACACGTATCATTACAAAATTAATCTTGCAATCTTTCGTTATATCTCTTATTGCGTAGTAAAAGCATAGAGCTTTCACACAAATCCGAGAATTTTCATTCCCGAGTGTTGGGCAAAATCTAAAAATAGCTAATGGGCTTAGGAGGCCGCTCTTACTAGACGCATCAAGACATACCGACTGTAATACTTGAAATACCGGAGTAGTGTTTTACGTATCGGATAAAAAGTGGAGAACAAATTATTAGACTTTAAAGTATACCATATTTTAATTTAAATGATTCTAAGTCATATGGAAAAAATCTTTTTAGTTTTCACGATCAGAGGTAAAATATACAAAATATATTATTATGTATTTAATTGTTTATTTATTTCATGTCTTATGGCGAGGTTCAGGCCATGAGGCCTTCTCTTCCACCTAACCGTGACTTGGGAGATAGAATTGGGAAGGAGTGATATAGGGTGACCGGGAACTTATTGTACCGAACCGACATTTGTCTGGAATAGATGAGGGACACCCCAGCTGAAAACCTCACCTAGTTTGGCCGAGCAAGGTTTCAACCCGCTCTCTACAGTTCAACTTAATGTATATGGTCGGTTTATAACTATAACAATGTATATGTCTCCGATCTCAATATAAAGAGGACAGCTTCAAACTTCACCTGAAGCCATCGCTGAGGAACTTGCATCGCAATACGAAAGAGTCTCTAAATCCTCCTGTTTTTCTCCAACAGAAAACTCGCGCGGATATGTGTTACTGGGATTTTGCCACTTGCAGAGGAGAGGAATATAGCATTCCTTTCTCTATGACGGAGCTGACCTCTGCTCTTGCGTCCTCGAAAGATACAGCCCCCAGTCCTGATCAAATACATAATGCGATGCTAAAACATCTTCCAGAGATAGGCATAAAATTCCTTCTGAAGTTATATAACTGTATTTGAAATGAGCATACCGTCCCTGCTCAATGGCGTGAGGCCATAATTATTCCACTTCTGAAGATGGGAAAAGATCGTTACAATCCGTCGCTCTTTCGACCGATTACTCTGACAAGCTGCGTTTACAAATTGTTAGAAAGAATGATCAATCGTCGCCTAGTTTGGTCTCTGGAATCGCGAAACCTTCTGACCAATATCCACTGTGGTTTCAGAAAACAGCGGTCAACGCTGTGTCGTGAAACGGGCTCAAATGCCCCGCGCATCAGAAGCGCTTACCTAAACGGTACAGAACTATTGATTGAGCGCGGACCACAATATAAATAAGCGAGACATCAGTGCATGAGGCTCGAGGAGAGAGGGAGAGAGATATGTGACTCCACTCCGCCTTGTCGGTTAGAATTGACTCCATGGTCTCCACCGAATTTCCTACAACATTCCTCGATTAGAATTGACTCAACGGTCTCTACCGAACTTCCTGCAACACTCCTTCTCGGACATACTATACTCCACGGTCTCTGCCGAATTCTTCGTACTTCGTTTCCTTTTCAGCCTGAATTGACATCAACTGTCTCAGTCGAACCTACTTTCTGACACTATTTTTACTCAAGTCACAACTTCACAATATTGCACAAGATTCGCCATGCGCTCCTTCAGTATTGCTGTCTCGTCACCGGACGCTCCACGCCGCCGTTCGTTGCACTCTTGGTGAGTTGGGTAATAAAAGTTATGCCTGTCAGTACTGAGAATGAGGCTGTTATTACTCCTTTTCTCCTGTTGTTAGTTCTTTAAGATTAGGGCATCCCCACCTCCTTTCTAGCCAGCTCCCCTTAAAGTCGGACGACACAGTTCCTCCCCTTCTAACGTGGGAAGCCGCCGTCGCCCCGACAGCTGGATCGCGTTGTCACCCACCATCTCATCAACGTTTATATTGAGAGAACACCTTGTGGCCATCTTCTTTGATCTGGAAAAGGCCTATGCCACCACCTGGAGGTACGGAATCCTACGCACATTGCATTTGTGGGATTTTCGAGGTCGTCTTCCTTTGTTCCTGGAGAGCTTCCTACCTGAACGGTCTTTCCGCGTTCGCCTTGGTGATAAGTTATTATTCAGTCACCCCTTGGAAAACGGTGTCCCCATGGACCTTCAAGACCTTCGTTACCCCGTCCAGCGAGTGTCCGCTTTAAAAATCTGCTGGAGGAAAATGACATTATCCTATCTCCTCCGGTGAAATACCCACATTCTATCAATCCGCCATGATCCCTCATTCAACCAACTACCGACTCTCGACTTCCAAAGCAGGACAATCCTGTTGTGTACCAGCAGCACTTCAGAGAAATGAAAGCTACGTATTTCGATCATACGTTCATATACACTGATGGTTCATCCATGAATGATTCAGTGGGTGTTGCTTTCCACTGTCATAGTCCCACCCGTTCTTTTCGCCTCCATTCCCTTTGCAGCGTGTACACTGCGGAGAAATATGCAATCCTTGAGGCGCCGGAGTTCAGTCAGCTATCTTCAATTCGGTGTGTGGTTCTATGCAGTCACTCTATTACTGCTCAGTGGTCAATGTTTTCACTTGTGATAGCCTGACGTTGACTATTTACAATCTAATAAACCGTCCAGGTTAAAGTTTCTGAAATAGTTCTTTGTTGGGTTCCTGGGCATTTGGGTATTACTGGTAACGAAGAACCTGATGAGGTAGCAAAGCGGGGAATACAGAAAGCAGTTCTGACATTTCCACCGCTTCCACGTCAGATAAAGCTTGCCATAAGATCGTCTATTCTTAAGACATGTCGAGCCGAATGGGATGCTTGCACCTTAGAGCTGAGGAAGTTAAAAGACTCCGTTAAGACCTGGTCGTCTTCATCCCGTGAGAACAGACGTGAAGAAGTGATCCTTACACTCTTCGAATTGGCCACTGATATCTTACCCATGGCCATCTCTTACGCGATGAATCTACCCCCATATCTGAGAAGTGCAACGCAATACTTACCATGGAACACTTTGTTTTGGAGTGTCTCAAATATAGTACCAGCCGATGGAGACATGATCTACCCAACAGATTGGACTTATGCTTGAGCAAAAAGAACCGACTCTGATATAACTTTTTAGATTCCTACAGAAATGTGGCCATTGCCACAGTGTCTTATCTTTATTTATGTATCATGACTTAAATTTGTAAGTGGATCGGGGCTCCTCCCGCAAGTTCTCGGAAGGGTTTAAGTTTACGTCATTCTTTCTTTTTCCATTTCTTCAAATTTACATCTTTCTTTCTTCTTGTTTTTTCATGCAATGTATTAGGCAACTTTCGTCTCTCTTTCCTGACCTAGTTATGTTTAGGTATATGGTAATTCTGGAGGGTTTTTAGTGGGTACGGTCGAGTTATTCGGCGAGTTTCCACACACGGGGAAGAGTCACGTTGGCTCTCCCTATCTTCATTTCCAAAATGTTTAGATGTATTGGGGTTTTAATGACAACGATGTCGGCGAGCTGTAAAGTCTCAATAATAAAACAATGTATTGAGTATGCGAAGACGCTACCACTAGAGCAACGTTGTCGGTATATTAGTATATGACTGAGATAAGATGTTTAATAATAACGTATTTCTAAATCGGTGAAATTTCGGAATAATTAGTATGATATGAGTTATACTGCTACGTTTAACGGGTTTGATATCTTTAAAATTGGCTTACCTTAATTTGAGAGTCCTTAAATATTTCTTTAATTTTTAATAAATAATTTGTTTAACAATGTATTTAAATTTCACCGAGCCTTTATTTTAATATGAATAATTCTGCTTTACATGAAAAAATTCGAACTCCGTTATCCACTTAGTGATCACGATTATAGTTACTACTTTCCCGCTGACAAAACTTTCCCGGACAAACAATTTTAAAAAATTCCACGCTCGACTAACTGGCAGACATATTGCAAATATGCGATTAAGTGGTGATCGATATGTGTAAGCAATGGCACCTCATCCCATAATTCAAGATCACCGGAAATGTCTATCCTGTCGGTGTTAGTGATAGGGGGACACTGATATTCAATGTAACTTTCTGATGAACCCATTTATTCCATTTTAGCATAGAAATCATGTATGATAGGTTTGTCAGTTTGTGGTATACTTGTGTTTAGTGAATGCCGTAGTAAGCATTAATAAAAGCGCGTTGAACATTATGTGCAGTATGTCATCTAAATATATAAAAGCGAAATAAGCACTGACTGATTGACTGACTAATCACATCTTTTTTGGATATCGATATCCGCTAAGAAAGGATTTTACAAAAATCGACCTTTAATTGGGTGAAATGGGGATTGGAATGTTTTATGTATGTATCGCACCATAACTCTGGAGTGTCTTGACCAATTTCAACCAAACTTTACTCAGATGACTATCTGTCAGCAAGCACTGTGGGGGTAAAACATCCCTGGCACCTCTACGGAGGAGGTGAGAAGAGGGTGACATGTAAAAATTATGGAAAATTCCGATATTAGATTCGAAACCATAGTTTTCGGTGCCGTGGAGATGGATAAGGGTGTCCCCGATGTTTTATTAGTTCACCATCAGTCCACATTGGAGATAATATAACCTTAGCACCCTTGAGTTAGAGAGTGGGAATGGGAGGCAGGCAAAAATAATCAAATAGCGACCTTTATTGGTGTTTAATAAATCAATTTTTGGGACCGCTGAAGTGAAGTGACACCCTCAATGTCACATACGTCCACGATCACTCCCTGTAAGGAATAACAATCCTATGAGTTGGGGGTGTGAAGCGGATATATATGTAATGTAAATGTATAAATAATCAAAAATGACCGATGATAGTTTTGAGATTGTAGTTTTTTTTAAGCGACTGAAATTAGTAGTGGCAGTCTCGAAGACGTCAAAGTCTTAAATGAGCGCGTATTCACCCGTAGCACCCCTTGGGAAGGGGTTATATAAAAATTATCGGACGTGCCAGATACCAGGGAAGAATCTACAATGTTTGGCGTCGCTTAGCTGATAGTGACATTCTGATATCGTGCAAGTCAAAATTCAGTCCTCATGGAAACAAGACAACCCTAGCACTACTTGGGTTCAGGGTAGAAATGGGTTTATATGTAAAAGTAATTGAAAACAAAAATTTCAATTTAAAAAAGGCACAAGGTCCATTGTTTTCAGGTATGCTAAAATGTTTCATTATGCTACCAATGCGGTTAGCAAACCACCAACGTTAATGAATTCTCAGTGGATACCAATAGGGATATGAGAAAGAATAAAGTTGCAGACATGTTGCAGAATTCGCGCGAGCAATGCTGCGGGTACTCAGCTTGTATATTTATAAGAACATGTGCGTTTATGTATATTAAAACATCGACAGGTTCGATGTTAGTTGTAGTTTAACTAGTGGTGTACAATCATTGCACATACTTTCTCAAATACTTTTAAAATGCTATAGCATGCAAATCTCACCTTTCAGAGGAAAAATATATTTGTACAATTTCACATACATTTTAGTCACATGCGTCTAAATAAAGCATCTACAAAATTGATAAACGAAATTATTTAGTAGAAAGTTAATTGATACACTCGTCGAACTGTAACTCAAAACTATCAAACTTAAATCAAATTTAAATGTCATCGCATTCCTAAAATATTGTAGTATGTAAAATCATACCATTGAAATACGTGCAACATGTTATTGGAAACATACCTGGTTAATTAAAAACACTTGTTAAAATCCACGTAATTAACGCATTCTTCACTCTAATTAGCTCTAAGCATCCAGAATACTAATTTAATTTGTAAATTTAAAGAGGTTTTGCGAAATATTAATATAATAAAAAAATAAATAGCATATCATGTGTAAGGTAAATGTAATTTTATTGTAGGCTCACGATCATGCAATTTCATATCTCTAGTGGGTTTTCAGTTCTGTCAATTTTATCAGTTTATATTTTCATTTTGGTTTTCTGAAGTCGTATTCTCCGTCTGCTGAATACAGCTATACAGTTAATTTTAAACTCCTTATGTAGTAAATAAATGAGGTAGCGCGACTAAGATATTATTTTCCTAAGTCTAAACCAAACTTTCAAGCGAAATACCGCTCATACAGCTAATTACATTTTCTGTACAGAAAATTGAAAGAAAAAATTTGGGAAATTTTCGAAAATATAGCATGATCTTCACATAAAGTATCCTTTATGTTAAAGTTAAAAAGAATTCAGAGAACGTGAATCGACAACAAGCGTATACTGCTCTGAATACGAAATATGAATGAGATTGACTGATCCGTTTAGTTAGAATCGCTGCACATAGACGGACGGACGGACACGACGGACATGCACTCACTACAGCACGGTCTTCATTTTCTGCTTCGGTTCGTAAAATGATGGTCGTAATGCTTAACACCACTCTTTAGGTAACAGACACTTAAAATTGATAAATCATTCACGAGATTTTGACGGATATGTTTCGCAATTACAATACTGTGTTTTTTTATACTACATGAGAACGTAAAAAACAAGAGATTCGCAACTCAAATCCAAAATAATATTTTTATATAATGACCATTAGATAATGACATTTGATAATTTTTAGTGTTAAACGCCTTTCTTAACTGGTGGACAACTCTTTCCATTCATCGTGTCAAGAAGTTTTTACTTATCTCAGAGATTTTTTGTGCAGCCTACTTTTTAATGCAATCGACAGAAAGATGAAAATAGTGAAAAATAAATTTGGAATTTTCCCCCATGAATTTAATATAGACTTCTTAATATTCATTTATTCTGCACACATATGACTGACAAAATTCACAGACTTGTCATATTCAGAGGGAGGCAAGATTATATCATTTTCTTACATTCCTATCAATGAACTTTAATAACCATAAAAATATTTGCATAAGAAATATTGTCATGTTTTTTTGCTCATCTCTTCGTAGTATATTAATTTTTTTAACTTTGTTATTTTCTCTTTGCCCATGGAAAGCTCTAACGTAATTTTTTGAATCTCTCGTCGCATAAGATTTTACACAGCTCGATTCACATCAAATTAATGTGAACGAGATAAATGCAAAATGCAGTGCATCCGCTATAATTTGCAGCTCCTCAAAAAAATTGTTCTTCGGAGTTCATACATTACCACCTTTCTGAAAGAGACTTGTTTCAGTAACATACCGAGGTGAGGCAGGAGGGGGCGATCCGCCCCTGAACTTCATCTGAGACAGGCCTTCAAATTGGGAAGCAAAAATCGTGTAAAAACATAAATTTCAACTCAGACTTCTTAACAACTGTAAAAATCAAGAATAATTGAATTTATTCTAAAATGAATCTCAAATTTTTATTTCATTTTTTAATATGCTGCTTAAATCAATTTGAACTTGTTGCCAAGCAAACGCGTTTGTGTGTGACTTGTAGACACGGAACCTCCTAAAAGGTTTTCGCCCTGGGTCTCATTAAATGTCGCGCAAAATAACTCCCGCTCTCTCTCGGCAGCTACTAGTCAGTCTGCAAACTACGGCTGGATCTGCTAATGGGGTGGGCACTTTCTACGAAAACGGTTCACCGACACTTCGACGAACATTGCTCGGCCGCGTCCGGACTACTCAAAAGTTTGTACAAACAGAGATTATTGGACCCTAATAATCAGTTTCTGAGGGGCGGATTCCTTTGCTAAAGACATTACACCGGTAGCAGGTAGCGGTTTTGGAGAATCTGTTGAAGATTCGTACAAACCGAAACCCTCTCCCACCATAAAGCTATTAGTGTTAANCCTGTGTTAGTTATTCATGTACTGAGTTGTCAACTATTTTATACCATCTTTTATATTTTTTGTTTTAATGAAATAACATGATCATATTTGAAATCTACGAAAAAAATTCCAATTAAATGAGTCAAAATACGACCCACGTGCGACAATTCTACAGCATTAATGAAATGAAATAATTCATAACGAAATGTAGTTTCGATTTTTACAAGACATCATTGGAAATGGAAGGAAGTGCGTCATACAACATACTAACGCAATGTTTTTAGAAACAAATAAAACAAACCTAGCATGCTTTCTCGCAATATATTCGCAATTGTCTTTTCAAATACATATCAATAATATATATTAGATGTTTGATAAGTTGATAGACTACTTGAATATAATTTCAATTTCAATAGGGCGCTTTATTTACAAATATTATTTATGTACAAATGTGTCGAGGCTTTTTGTTGCCTGTACGCCTGTAAAATTCCCCTTAAGTAGAGCCGTGGGCTGTGCATACAATGCCCTGGTATTCACTCTCATTGAACGGATAGTTGCAGTTTTAATTTTTGGAAATCTTTGTTTTGAACTTAAAATGATTGTAATTTTATTTACTTGTGATTTGTATCGTAATATTATTATTATTATTATTTAGCATCCTTTAGTGCATCTTTAATATTGTTTTATTTAGTTGTAAAATATACTTTAAGTATGCTGCAACTACCGATTAAATGAGCACCGTTGGGAACCACGGGAAACCAACGGTCAGGACACGAATATATACAATGAATATAAACATATTTACAAAAGATAGTTAAATAAGAGAAATAAATTATAATGTAAAATATACCAGTTTTGCCATAGAAATAAAGATTAAAATAAAATTCAATTATTTACAATACTAAAAAAA
>NNCF01130025.1:826428-870388 GCA_002313205.1 Laupala kohalensis
CTCTTTTCCAGTCTGTTAGTTTCTATTTCACGACGGTATAAGTCTTGGAGTTTTCTCTTAATATCTTTTAGGTCGTTTAACGATGGACTATTCTGACTCACACAAGTGATTCCTGCTTTATGAATTAAATTTTTAATTTGCCTGTCCCATTTTCCTTCTGTATTACAATGGTAAGACTGAGTTACAAGTGGGTTCCTACTTTAATATAATGCAGAGTGCACAAATGCGATGCTTCGTCTTTAGATTAAATGAATATAAATGAATGCATCTATATTGAATAATATTCATCTGCCAATTGGAAGGGAATGTTAAGATTAGGAAAATTACTGGAAATTAACTGATTCCTGTAAAACAATAACTCATTAGACAGAAAAATTTCTACTCTACTTTAAAAATCCCATCAATACGTGAATAAAATCCATTTTTGTGTATGGGAACTTGTCTGTAATGAAATTATTGAAAAAAATTACTGAAATAACTTGGTTTACAAATATTGTTTATTAGCCGTGTTTTTAGCTCATTTTCCTTGTTATTATTAGTAGAATTCAAATATTACCGATAAGCTTGGAAAAGAAATTCATGTAAGATTTCGATATTTTTCTACACCACTGCTCCTCAAGGCCCCGGGAAAGGAGAAAGGGGTTAGTTTGCAAGAGAAGAGTTGGCACCGCGTTACGGTGGATACCAGGAAGGTGTGCACCGGATGAGTACACCCATTGCTTTGAATTGTGTTTATTTTCCTCCTCTTTCACCCCGCAACCTTGCTTGCGGCTCGGTAGCCAGAGCGGGTGTAATGTTGCACGGGTTATACGCTACTGACTGGTTTTGAATGTTTACTTATCCTGCAAACAAAGAGAAAAGTCGCAGACAGTGAAACCATACGAACACAATCGGTTGCTATGTTGATGGCTGAACGTGTATAATAGAGCTCCGAATTTTAAGTGTGTAACAGTGGTTTCCAGACAAAGGTGTCCAATAAAAAAGTACACAAGATTATAGAGACAGTGTTCGGAAGTGAGTGGGAGAAAATTTGGAGAGAATCGGACCTTTGGGGCCGAAATACGAATAAAAACAGTTAACGTACTTGGTGTAAGTGTTTACATAAACTAGAGGACTTGGAATTACTTTTTAAAGGTATGAGAGTGAAATAAATTAGTATTTGGTAGATAGCGCATAGTGTGAAGAAGATCTAGAAGAAAATACAGATTGATTGGAGCAGAAGTTATGGAGAAATAATATTTTCATCATGATGAAAACATAATGATGGTTGTGATATGAATATATAATAACAGTTTTTAAGGTAATGAGTAGGTGAATTGCTTCGAAATTCACACAATGTTTCAGATGTAGTGCTCATGCAATACATAGAAAAACAGCACTAAAAATAACGCAAATGCTAGAAAATGCGAAGTAAATAATCATTTTACGATTTGAGACATGACCATATGTGTCGTTGAGAATAATCCATAGACTAAGACGTATATGTTGTTGTTAACCGGAAATAGAATAAAACAGTCCATGTATATAATGGCGCGTGCGTTTGAGTTCTTGAGTTCACTCGGAAATGATTTGAAGATACGAGAGTGCACTGATTTGTAATGTGAATGGAAATTAAATAAATATGAAGTTCATAGAGGAACACTGGTGAGCAAAACACATTGTGTACGGTGATCACAAAATACTTCTAGAAAATTATATGAGATTGTTTTAGTGATAGATCGGAGATATCAGATCAGGTAAGGAAAACAGGAAACAGGATTATTAAAATTCTGAACAACAAAATAGGATATTAAAGAAAACAAAATATTAATGAAGATAGACATATAAATTTACAAACTGTTGATGAAGTAAACGATTGGAGTAGTACAGTGGCGTAACCATCCAAGTTAGGGCCCCCGGACAAAATTTAGCTCGGGGCCCCTTAGTGATTGAAGTTTCAGTATTTTATTATAGTTAAATTTAACGATTATTGAAAAAATATTTTATGATTTTTAAGTAAAAAATACAACTTATCTCAGTAACTGTTTAGTAATTTGATAATATTCAGGTACCAAATATTTTCAATGCGGAAATTGTGCAAAAATTCAAATGATGCATATTTTTTCATACGACGTACTTTCGTTTCAGCAAATGCTTTAATGAACGAACTTTCGTTTCACCTAATGAACTGATCTAATATGCTTCTTAAACCATTTGCAAGCTCTTGTGCGATCGATAAAACACTTAAACCACTTACTCTTTCTTGATAAATGGAATTTCTCTAAGCTGACGGAGTCTTTCGGCATTCTGGGGAACGTTTTTATTACATTCTCATAACGGTGTAGCATCATATTTCTACTGCAGTCAGTCCGGCTGACGGTCGACTTTCCCTGCACTACGTTAAGAACTACTGAAATAAGTGTATTTTGAGCAGTATGAAATGATTGCCAATTTCGTGGCGCTGGCTCTCAGATTTTAAAACAAACCGATTTAAAACTTGTTAATTTCGTTTGCCGAAAACTACGAATTATTATTTTAAATGTACAAATGGATGGACAATATAAATTCATTTTTATTTCTAAGACGTGATAACATTTGCAATTGTTTATAACAAATGAAAAAATACAATTTTCCATATTATTTTGTTTGTTGATTAATTATGAATTGATTACATAAAATTGTTTCTAATAATAAAAATTCTTTTGCTTGAATAATAAATCTTTAGGATATTAACATTGAATGAAATATTATTGACATTGGAGAATCAGGAAATAACAGTACGCGGATGATGTGCTTATGATAGGGGAAGAAAGTAGAAATAAATTGGAGAAACGTGCAAAACATATTACAACAGTTTGAAGACTTGTGTACAAATTATAACTTTAAGATATCACAAATAAAAGCAGTTGGAGTAGTATATGGACAAGAGCACGCAGAAAGAGATCCATTAATCTACGGTAAAAATTGGCGACTAAAATTAGTACCTCGTGTTTAATATTTGGGTGTATACATAGATACAGAATTAACATTTGCAGATCATATAAATTATGTACAAACAAAAGTAAAGAAAATTTTCGATGGATTACGACGGGTGGGCTCGAGTAATAGAAATATGACACCAAAAGGCATACGACAATTATATGTCGGAACAATTCGACCTGTAATAACTTACTGAGCGAGTGCATTGTACCATAGTGTCAGAATCAGTCATATAGAAATAAAGTTAAATAGTCTTAAGAGAAGTTGTCTATTTACCATGGAGTGATTGCTATAAAACGGTCTCTACTAAAGCACTAGAAGTTACATTGAGGGTATTACCGGCAGATTTAGCGGTAATGAAACAAGCTTTACGGTACAAGGTCCGACATGATGAAGAAATAGAATTAGACAAGACAGTATTTCATAATAGAATTAAAAACTGGAAAACATTAATAACAAATAAACTGATTTTGTGTTGGCAAATAAGATGGGATGAGGCTATAGAATGACGACAGTTGTATAAATTTATACCTGATGTGCTTTATGCAACTAAAAAAAATGCAAATATCTACACCGATTCAATTTGATAGACACCCCGAATGTACATGCAGAAATGGAGATGTTTTATTTGATTATGAATATAATGCCGTAGAACGAGGAGAATTGATTGCATTACTAAAGAAAGTTGGG
The DNA here is from genome assembly GCA_002313205.1 of Laupala kohalensis. Taxonomy (NCBI): domain Eukaryota; kingdom Metazoa; phylum Arthropoda; class Insecta; order Orthoptera; family Trigonidiidae; genus Laupala; species Laupala kohalensis. The sequence goes on from NNCF01130025.1 coordinate 830,077, forward strand.
ATCGATCTAAAGGAACCTGGAAGAATATATTAAAATCGAAAGAATATTTCCAAGAGTTCCAAAATATAATACCACAAATGTTACATATAAGGAAAGTGATACGTGAGCGGGAATGAAACTTCATTACAAAGAGGCACAGTAACGAATGAAAACAATAAAGATAAATAACATAGAGAATCTTAGATAAGCAGATCATACTATTAAAGAAGTTTACAACCCGGGTAGTGTCATAAAGATATGGTGTCGGGTTTCAAAAGAAATTAAAAAAAAAAGAAAAGTAACCATATGCTACACTAAATAACCAATTAGAATTCAAATTAATCTATATCTTCGTGTATCAGATTAAATGAATCCACTGCGCAAAAACTCTACTACATAGTTGCTCTACAAGACCTGCAATATGTAATTAACAATTGACAATGACATGCAAGTCCACGAACTTCAGAAAATGTCCATGGTTTTCTTATCTACCTCGTAAGATTTATTAAACTTCTTGTCTCATAATTTACGATCTTATTTATAGCAAATATTTAACTTTTGCTCTAACTTCTTATACTTTGATATAACTTGATTGACCGTGTGATCGTTATCACCATTCGTTGAAGAACGAGTGAAGAGAAAAGAAATCCAGATCCTCCCCAAAATATGAATGAACCTATTTTCCATCTGTCCATTTCTGCGTTTTTTGCAAGTGATGTGAACCCTAGAATGGGAACAAGGGTGATACATCTTCGATTATTTGAACAGGAATGCGTATCAATCAAAGTTCTCAAATGTGTCAGGAGTATGTCATCACTAGTTCGCTTTCACCTTTCGCATATGCAGCTTTTGTCATGTGATTTCTAGCATTCGAATACGTAAAAAAAACATTATGAAAACCGTTGATGACTCAAATGACAAAGATGCCTGTGGCGATAATTGGTTAACATCTGTAATCATTGCTGATTTACTTCTGAGGAACCTTTAGGGACGACCCGAAGATACAAAAAAGAAATTCCTCCATATCTTCCAAATGGAAAGAAAAAGAAAAATCAGATCAGTTTGTTTATGATGATGACAAAACACTTGTCTCATTTACAGTGAAGAATGAAAGGTCTGTTTTTTTACGACGAATTATGCGCAGGGGAGGAAAATTAAATGAATTTGCTCTTTGCGCGCCTATACAATGTGTAAATTCACAAGGGAAAGTTTTCTTCCGAAATTTACGAGTATCGATTCAGGTGTTGTTGAAGGAAATCTGCCGAAGCAGCGACGGGGGTCACTACTCAACACTTCTGATGTCTCTGTCACAAAACGGAACCATTGGGAGCACCACCAAATCTAAAAAAGTACTCTAGACAAAGGTTCGCTCTGTCCATGATCACATGTCGAGAAATTACAAAAAAGTTAGAAGCAAATATCGAAAACCAGTTTGTGGTGAACACAAAAAGGACATTGGTGAACACAAAATGGTATCGATTATTTACATTTTTATATTTAAAAATTCATGTTCAATTGTTCTCCCCACATATTACCTTCATACTCTATAATAAAAATACACTGCGCGTCAAAATGCGCGTCAGTAAGTTCATCGCATCATAACTTCTATGTTTTATAATGTTTCAAAGAAAAATTTGAGTGAGGAAGCTCCGGTGTATTATCAATGAATGTTAGAAGAAATACAGGTACATATTAATAAGACATTTCATATTTAAACATTTGTATATTTTGTAATCAGAGAGTTATTAAATTTTATTTTATTTTTTGTTTACCAATATTTAATTACTTCTGACCATTTTTCCTGGAGTCGGACTGTGATGAAACCCGGTGCACATATTAATGCGTAAGGGTTAAATACTATTTGAAGACGCTCTGCGACACGAGTGAGGATTCGAGAGAATAACATACCGTTGTCTGAATGGGTGTATGCCCCACCCCAATGGTAAGAAAAATCTGTACGTCTTACTGGTGTGCATCTTACTGCGTGAAAGTCGCAGTGCTACGATTATCCGTTCTACTGATAGAAAGACTAAAGGGTGCAAGATGGTACTTTTCTCTATTTTTTAAGAAAAAGAAAGAAAACTGTTGGCGCGACCAGCTTCAACATTTGTGTGAGAATACATCAAACAATTCCCTATCTTACTCCTGTAAAATATTTTTTCACGGTCACTCAAATAAGTCAAAGGTGGGATGGGGGTGGACAGCCCCTCAATGGGGGTGGTTAGATAAAGATAATTAATTTTTTTATTCAAATGCACTATTTACGTCAAATGACACCAAATGTAATGCTTTTTATCACGAATTAATCGATTTTAACGTGAGAAAAATCCAATTTTCTAAAAGTGGTGAAATGTTGACGGGAGTGTCTTGCAGTGCGTTTTTCTCATTGGTGAGAAACACGTAAACCATGTTCCTTGGACAAGCACACATCGTCATGAGTAATTTCGGGACATCTGAAACACACACTCTTCGGTGGAAATATGGGTCTACAGATGTGATTAATTTTTAATCTCAGCTACTGGAATATATATTATTGTGTCTGTATACGTGAGACTAGCTCTCCCCGACGTCTTGAAGTGTGATATTTTTGCTTGATTTTCTCGAAATTTTTACCCCTCGACATTGAGTGTCTCCGTGCAAAGGGGGTGGCACAAAAACATCCCAATAACGGAGTATCTTGATAATACATCGGAGCTTCTTCACTATGATACATTTCAAATTTCCCCATGATACATTTTAAAACAGAAGTTATGGAGCAATGAATTTACTGCGTCGGTAATTTTGACGCACAGTGTTCTTCAATACAATAAATTTTATGCATTTTCCATGTTTTCTTTCCCTTAAATAGACTTATTAACCTAGAAATGTGGGGTGAATTGTCACCCCTGTTATGGTGTAATTTATTCGTGTAACACGTTCGGTTAAAACATACTTCTCGTAAATTTTTAACATAACACTTAATTTTCCTAAAAAATTCGAAAGACTCTTGAAATTTCTGTTCTGGTCACAAAAGTGATCACAGAGAATTATATCTTCTGAAAACAGAGAAATTGCATTTGGTTAATAAACTATAAGCGGTAAGAATGCTTTTCTTTAAGATGCATGGTGCTGAATCACTAGAGAGTCTTCATGAACTAAAAGAATCTGTAACAAATAATTTGGACTGAAAATTACATAGCCAACGTCGCCCACTTTNATTTTGATTTTAAGGTCAGGAGGACTGATGCTGCATAACCTGCTTGATCGTTTCCCCCAAATAGCGGTCTTTCAACCTGTTATCAATGGTGTTGGAGGAAACTTAGTCTCTGTACAAGCCAGCCGTTTATCTACAGAGTTACATCAGCACAATGAACCTGGGAGTCTTCCTGCAGGTTCTAAAATATGCATTACTCCTCAACAAGCTTGCTGTTCCAGACGTAAGAGAAATATTATGAAAAAATATTTATGAAATATATTTTTAAGTACCTTGATGTTGAATACATTATTTAATGGATGGTGTATCTTTCGTAGAGAAAGAAAGATTGGTTGAGCTTCCTATGTTCATAAAAGTGTAAGGTGTTTTTATGACGGTTGTATACATGTAAAAATTAGAGAAAGATAAATATATCAATTTCAGTTAAACCACCGTACAAACCTAAGACAGGGAAGACTTACCGAAAAATTCACCTCTCCAGGGCGTGATGAAGTATTTTCATTATTACATTATTGGTTTAGTATAAGAATAAATGAAATAATATATGAATGAGACAAAGGTTTTGTATAATTACAAAATACAAACTTATATAAATATTTTGATGATTTAAATGAGATATATAGTCTCTTAGCATTTTCACACATTTAAATAGTTCTTCTTGCAAATTCGTCAATAATTCAAATATTTTTAAACAATTCTTCATCCTCCATTAATGTCTTACCAGAAATGACAAAATTCATCAATAAACTTGAATACAGTAATTATGCTTCAAATTTGAACAACCCGTTAGAATTCTTTCGTTCCTGTGTTTCAGTGGTCCGGAAGTATGTGTTTGTTCTTTTTAAACAAAGAGCGTTCTCCTTTGGTATTGGTTGAAAAATTTGCGATACGGATCCTCAGATCAACATCCACAATGGAAACGTTGTTCCGAAACCGTTTTTTCTTGAATGCTTCAATACTTGTTCCTCAGAAGCATTTTCCGTGAACTGACTTCGAAGAAGTTTACGAAAATGGACACATTGGTCATAAAATTACTCTGCATAAATTTTAATGGAATCCGCAACTTGTTTACGAATCTCTTGTTCGCGTATAGAATTAAACTTAATAAATGAAAATTTTCTGTTCAATATACACTATACTCCCAATAGACAATTCTAAACAATATAAAAGGTGAAAATACTAAATTAAAGGTAAGAAAATAAAGTATTCATGCGAATGTCCTCCTTTTGAGAGAATACGTCTTTTTTCGAATTGATTTCTCCGAATCTTCTTTCTCGTTTAAAGAACTTTTATATATTTTTAAATTCATTACATATTCGAATTCCTTCTACTTCATAATAGTCCAATTTTCTCGGCTGGGCACGATGTATTCTAAGTGAGTACATCGGATTACTCCATCAATTAAAAGTTTCGCTTATTATTTATCATCAGGAAACCAAAGCATTTTAAAATTCCTTTTTTGAGGATAATGCCATATTCATGTGTTTATCATCATCATTATTACTATTAAATGTAATTTTTATAATATATTGATGGCATTTGTCGGGGCTCTATGAATTTTCTCCAGGCTGCAACTAGCTTTCCCAAGTTCTTTGATTACTATAGATTTTATAGAACCTTTCACAAAAGATGCAGTTCCATATGGTCTCCATACCTTGGATGTAGACTTGTCGCCAGCTGAATTGGCGAAGCGCTCTACCATTCATAACGAGCGCTTACTCCATATAGTCCACAGAAAAGATTTTGGCTCAGTATTTGATTAGTTGATCGTGATTCAATTATGGTGAGAATATATGCTCATTGTATGTATCCATGTTTTGTTATACAGCCCTGATGATGACTACAATAAATAGTTGGCAAAATGATAACATTTTGTGTATATTTGTCTGGCCTAACTGTAAGAAACTCAGTCCCTATTTATTATTAGATTATGGCCGATAACCTTTCAAGTATGGATATTGATTCTGTCGCTTTCACAACGTGAACTGAATGATCATCTTACAAACAACTCACTCGCTGAAGACGCCTGTTTTTTTGTGGGGCTTTAGGGCTCGTCAACGGCAAGGCCATTAGAGCCCATCCTTCAGTTAGTACTTCAGCAAATAACGCCTCACGTACTTTTCCCACCAACACAAAAGAACGCTATTTTCACTTTGAGCTTCAGTCTATGACTCCTCTCCGACATCCTTTTTGTTCAGGAGACAAAATAACGATTTGTTTCAGGAGACTATACATTTTGTCACCACCTAACTGGCAGGCATGTAATCGGTCAGTGATTTCTAGTAAAGCGCTATCATATTTCTTTGGTAAGAGATATGTGGTTCCCATTCTTAACCATCTCGGAAGATCTTTTCCGTCTAGGAGACGATTCACCGCTTTGATCACATGGAGGTGGATAGAAGTCAATTCTTTATACATATTATTAGGATCTTGAGAATCTCAGCAAACTTTCAATTAGTCATGACTTTAATAGCCAATTGCAATTCCTGTAATGTTATTGCAGTCCGGGATTCTGACTGAGAAGTTATTTTGTTTAAAGCATCATGGTTTGTTTATTACCAAGTAGAATTATCGTTAAATTTCTGAAGCAAATGAACCACATTCAAACGGGTTGCGGGTCATGACATCAGTGACTACATCGCGGGCGGTGGACGCGCTGCCATCATTGACCGCACAGATAAAGGTGCCGCTCCATCTTGTTCAGCTGGTTGGGTCAGCGTTCCGTAAGGTATGACGCGAACTATTACTCAGCAATATTAAGACATATTTTGAACTTTGTAACGCAAAATATAAATTTTTAATTACCATTTTCCCTTAGCACTCCCCTAGCTGTAGATAATTAAATTTTTTTAATAGTCATAATCGGTTTCAGCTCCCCAAAATACATAGGAGTAGTAGGGTCTACCTTCTGGGTTTCGATTTTTTGTGTGTGCCTGTATTATTAAATTTAAATTAATTAAACTTTACAATATATACTTGTGAAAATGTCTGGTTTAATTTAAAATATTTTGTTTTCAGAACCTCATGCAATGACTGCTCAAGTTTTAATGTTGCTTGTTGTGCCAGGGCATCTCTTATTCACTTTTATTATATCATCAAAATATCTTCAACCAGATGCTCCAGATCTCACCCCATTGTTTGTTACAACGTATTTAACGGTTGCGTTTATACAGGTAATTCTTAGTTATTGTTAAAACAGTACATTTATTAATATTATCATTATTATTATAAACGATGGTAATAAATAATTATAAAACTCCGTTCGTAAGAAAGGAAGTATTACAGTACATATTTCATAATCATTGATTTAAAATATTTGACGATGTTTTCTGTGTGCAAGATCAAATGTGAAATTAATCATTTTATTACCTTACCTTGATCTGTTGAAAAACAAAATTGTTTCGCTAGCCGCCTTAATATTTCCTGACGCTTCAGCGCCACCGGTGACTCCAGCCCTTATAGTTCCCCGAGAACTTTCGTAAAGAAGCTAAGCGCCCAATGTATTTGCGATTCTTTTCAGAAGTTGTTCCTTTCAAAAGCCGTTCTTCAAATAGGTGACTTTTCTTTGTTATCCAGAGCCTCATTGTTATTGTAGCCTCCTTCAGTAAAAGTTATCACCTCATGTATAACCCTGTTCTTCATATTCGAGTGAAGTAGCCAAATGAACACCCTAGCTTACTGATGTCCCCATTTGCTAACAATAAATTGAATGATTAACAAATGCCAACCCCTATACCTACCAATGGTACACGAAAAATAATAAATTGTGCATTCTGTAGATTTGTTTCATACAATTAATATATCTGTAGAGGAGGTAGAGTTATTCATAGAAAGCTGAAACCTAAGAAAGCAAGTGGTCCGGAATCCGAATGGAATACCACCATACGTAAGAGGATGCGTAGAAATTATGGCAAACCAGTTAACCTTTATTTCGAATTTATCATTGAAAACATCTTGTTGACAAACATTGATGGGAAGTTTTCAAAATATCTCTTATTTTAAAAGTTGACAAACCGGGAAATATCTCAAATTTTCGCCCAGTTTATGTTTCTAATGCAATAGCAAAATGTATGAGCATATCTTATAGAGCAAGATTTATAATCATATCAAAATAGGTTTTGCCGAATTTCAGCACGGTTTCATATATCATAGACTACAAATTTGATGGAATTCACTCAAACTATATAGGACATTGGACTATACCGAAAGAGTTGATGTGGCTTGTAGGGATTTTGAAAAGGTACTTGACAGGGTTAATCAGGAAGTCCTTGTTACTTAAATGTACCAGTCTGGATTCTGTAAACAGTTTCTTATGTTGTTATGTTCTTATTTAAAAATCGTTATCAATTTGTTTCATTTAAAAATGCATTTTCAGACAATATTATGAGTACTTCACGTGTTCCTCCAGGTTCTTACCACGGACCACTTCTCTATGTAATGTTAATTAATGATCTACCCAAAAGTATTCACCATTCACGTTAGTTGCTTTTTGCTGACGACTTAAATTTGTATAAATATATAAATAAGCAGAGTGGTGAGGAAGACTTGCAGCAAGATATTGTTTTGTATCATAGTGTAATAAGAATCACGTCTTCCTTAATGTGTCAAGTGGCTGACCAGAGAAAAGGTGTGCTCACAAAGGTGCGCGCTGCCTGTTAAAGCAGGCTTTAGCAAGGATTGGCCAGTAGGCTATGATAGAGGGACGAAGAGGTCGTGCACTTAATTTCAGTGCGAATGAACCTCGGATTGTTTGATGATCGCAGAGGTGGTGCACGTTAAGGGCATTATCAAGTGTTCCACAAAAAAAAACTACTTCAATAGTTCTTCGTTATTGAACATTATGGAACAAGCTGTTACTTCTGAAATAAAACATGCGAATTTTCAAGATCACTGTTGCTGGTATTACTGACTGAACTGAGGTTAACAGTTCCTGTCAACCATTCTATTCGAAGTCTGTAGATAATAATGCACAGGTAATTTGATGTATTCGTACTATCTTAATTCATTATATCTTTTACGTAACTTTCCATCTCGATGATAATTAATTAGAGCAAAGGGATGAGTAAGGAAATTGATTTATACAAAAATGCTTTTACCAAATACACAATACAAAATGAGCATTGAATCACTTTGTTTTGCCATTAACTATTACGGCATTATATTCCTTACTTGCTTCCTTTATACCCAGCTGAATATTCAATGTCACCAATACCACAAAATTAGAATTAGAGACACAACATGAGAAGAAATGCTCTTACTCATGAACTGCAATGTTACTGTTTATCTCTTGTCAAAAACTGTTTCCACCCACTACACATATGCAAAAATAGCATTTCATTCACTTGTAACTTGGCCAAAAACATAGAACAATGATTCAGACCAATAAACGTGGAGCCAACACAAATACTCATTATTATCATGAATCTGAAGAAAAACACTGCATATTCACTGACCGTTCCTCAACCAATGTAAACAACACTTGAAAACACATACTTCAATAACACCGAGTGATCACTGCGACTACGATCGGAGCACGTTTCTTTCCACTATTAGCGAACAGACATCAAAAAGTATATCAGATAACACTTGACAGAATTTTATTTAAAAATTGAGTGAAGCTCGATACAAAACGCATTTTTCACCCACTCCTCTTTCTCCATAAGACACTATCTCTCGTTCTCTAGAGCAGGCAACGACTACACATCTTACAATGCTCTCTGTCCGCTCTACTCTGCCCCACCAACTTCGCCGACCCCGGTTTATATCACGAGATGAGCCTCGACTCGAGTCTTGCCAGCCTGCTGTCCCAATACGCGTTTCGTCTTTCATTGCGCCTAAACGAGCCCGCCGCCGACCCGCCATCACCCGCGAACCGCGCAGTTCAAAATGTCGCGGCACTGATTGCGCTTGCCAACAAATAACTTTTTTTCAGTTCAGTATGTTGATACAAACGTAACATCACAGGTTAGCCGTATAAAACTCAAAAGCCTAGCAACACACATAATTCGTTGCGTTATAAAAATAATTTGAGTACATTAAGCAATTATGTTTTTAATTAAAAATAAAATATAGTGTATGAGAGCATATTTTTATAAGTAACGTACGTTTTGTGAGTCAAAGTGGGGAGGGGTTGTAACTATTTCTTCTTTTATGGAGGGATGTTTCAAATTTGGGGTGTCTACGACACCGTGTTTGCAGGGATTGGCATCCCTGATTTTATTGAAAAAAATGTCATAAAACAATTAACCGTAAAATTGAAGAAATTGATACAAGTTTCCTTTCTGTATTGATGACTTTCTGTAAATGATGTATTGAAGCACTCACAATTGTAAGCCTCCTAAAAACGAAAGTGTAAATGTTAGAAAGAAAAATTAGGAAATGCGGACTTGGTGTCTTTCCGCAGTTGCAGTTCATGTAGTCTGTGAGTTCATTGAAACTGTTCAAGTTGTTTTCGATAAAAATCTCCGATAAATTGATGCATACGTATGTACGTGCGTACGCTTATTGCTCGCTTAAAAGTGCTGGATTTTACTCGTATTCTTATATTTAATAAAAAATATTTGAAGGTGTTGTCGTAATTTATAGAATGATTGAGTTAAAACGTTTTGTGTATTTATCATAATTTGAACTCAAGATGTGATGGCATTAATTCATAAAATGACTGCTTCTAAAAATATTACCATTTTTAGAAATCATAAACTGCTTGTAACCATGGGACGGGTTTCAAATTCAATGTCTCATCTGTATTCTTCATAGAATTTCCCCATACAGTATTAGGGTTCAGCAAAAATTAAGTAAAATATATCATATTCATGGGAATTTAATACGATTTCAATATCTGTATAAATGACATATAACTTATCCCAACTAATTACCATTTACAACTTACATATTAATAACAAATTACATAATTTTTGCAATTTCTCATTGAAACTAGTTCTTGCAATTGATATTCTCACTGGTTTACATTAGACTTATTAAGTGTTATTTTTGTTTCAGGTTGCCATTCTGTTGTATGTGGCATACATTTTAACATTCTTCTTTTGGGCTCGTTATATAGACCCTGATAACTCAACAATTCCCTATTTGACTGCTTTAGGGGACTTATTGGGAATTGGTCTTCTGGGTGTAAGTTTTGTATTTCTGGCAGGTGTGGGGGACAAGTATGCAATTAGTTATTCTGGAGAATCAGAAGGTGAGAAACAGAAGAGAAAAACGCAAGTAATGAAAATCAATATTTATCACATCATTAAATAATTTTTCATGCAATTTAATGGTTTTCTTCTTATTTCAAAGTTGTGACAACTGTCTCTCCATGATGAATCTTATGATTTACCACTGATATGATTCACCTACCAGTAAATTGCCTCTTCACTAGTAAGAAAGAATACAGGTAAGAGAGAAAGTAAATTATTATTTATTAACATAAGTTAATCTTCATTTACAACAAACTGTTACGACCATTCAAAATTTATGCAGAAAAATGAAGCCCTGTAGTGGTATCTAACGAAATGCAGTTTTCATACCGCACTAGTTTCAGAATGAGAGTGCATTTGTTTAATCTATTGTTTTAGTGGAAATCTTCTAACACTAATGCCCTTGACTCATCCCAAGCTCATCCAATTTAATGCTGTCTCTGACTCATCGAAAAATGAGAGAGAGGTTTCTGTTTTAAATACAAACAAAATGCTAGTGCCAACTTTTGAACCATTTTCTCCCTGTGTATGAGCCATAATCTTTTTTTTTTGTGGGGCTCGTCAACAGCAAGGTCAGAGAGCCGTAATCACTTTTCAAACAGTTATGTTAATGTAAATCAATTTAATTATAAACAATTAAGTTATAAAATAAATTTATATATGGCTCCTTAATTATTTACGTAAGGCAGCGGTTCCCAACCTTTCTGGCATGAGCTCCCTTGTGAGACAATTCAAGCATGACACGCTCTCCAGCAATTTTGTTCCATGTAAAATATGCCTGTGTTTGTCTTATTTTTAAACATAAATGGCATAAATAACAACACAAAAGATTAATATTAAAACACTGTGAAATTTATTAGTCATTGAAATTGAGTACAATTCTAACTCAGTTTAATTGAAGTGATCAATAAGTTGCAAATGTTTTGTAATATTGTTTCGCTAACATTGAATTAAGAACATTCTAAACACCTTAAAATTGCTTTACATCAATTCAGAAGCTGGTATTATTAGAAGAGAAGGAATTCATTTTTTAATCTAAGAGAGTTTTAGATACATGTACAAAACTATGAGCCCCCTTGGCATCCCACAGTTTGGGAACCACTGACCTAAGGGATTTCCAGTATTAACTTACAGAGATGACGGGTATACCTGATACACACAATTTAAAAGACTATATTCTATTAGATGAACAAATAATATTCTAATAAAAATCATGTACAAATAATTAACATATTAAATAATCATTCACAAGCACGTTCATTCTCTTAACTCCAATTTAACACTGAACAAATGAAGTAAGTTTAGCTTGGTGTATAATAAATTGAGAGCGAAATGTTTTCCAAATCCGACGCATACCGTTCGGATTTCCCCACCGACGATAGAAGTACGACGAAGGACAATGTACGTCGAAGGGGCGCTGAAGCCATTTTCGTGGGAAGTGCGACCATCCCAACCCATTAGCAAACCCAGCCGTAGTTTGCAGACTGGCTAGTAGCTGTCGGGCGAGAGCGGGAGTCATGTTGCGCGTCTTATAGCATTAATTGTATGCTTGCAGAACAGTTAGTCCCTGGCTTGTTTGGTCAAGGGTGCATCCATTTTTTAAGTTTATCTGTGACAAGGGAGTAAGCTTGTACAACGATTCAACATGATTATTATGAGGTTAGAAGTTATCGCAGAATGAGGTGGTTTTCAAGGGTATCCGTTATCCACAAAATTCACTTAAGGAAAGTAGTGCGGGACGATTTTTCTTGTATTGCCATAAATATGAAGAGTAGTGAATAATAATATCGTACATATTTATATTACGGCACCAAATATTTCACTGAAATGCATGACGATAGAAAAAATACTTGCCACTAATAAATGCAAAGTACTTGCAAGAACCAAGCACGTTCACCTAATACGATTTCTTTTTTCTTTCTTTTTTTGTGGGGCTTTAGGGCTCGTCACGGTCATTAGAGCACTTAAAACGATTTCCAATTCCAACGAACGTATTTGTACGACTTCCAACCAGCTACTGCCAATTCAGTACCAACCAATCCAAATTGTATTCGTCACGTGTGTCCTGCTTGGTCCTGCTGGCCCCTTGCTTCGCGGGTTGCATTCTGGTTACTGAAGTTTGTCCCACAAATGCTCTCGCATGGGTGCTGCAACAGTCAAGACAAATAAATAAACAAATAAACGGGTGCTGCACGGATGGCGCGAAACTACTTTGCCCTAAACCCAGACTGCATCGTAGTTCCACGCTTGGCGCGAAAATACTTGGCCCTACTCACTGAACACACGGTTGTTTCACAATTGGAGCGATAATACATAGCACGGCAAAACAAAAGCTAGGTAAAAGTACTCGCACATCCTTGACGTAACCGTATGTGCTATATGGGATGCTGTCAGTATACTGAAATATCAAAAAATCACTTAGAGTGAAAATCCACTGTACTTTATTGTAAAACTTTTGACTCCAACCTTCAAGAGTATGTTTGGACACGAAAATAAGGTTTGAGAGGGTTTCGAAACTACCACCTTGCCTTCACTATCTCCGAATGGCATGCGTGAAGGGTTTGCGCCGCGGTAAACTGTAATGAAGGAACCACGTTTTAGCCACATATACTAGATTTTTCACGTGAGGTGACATTTTAAGTTGAAATTAATGTTTTATCGCATTTTGGTGCGAAGAATTGAAAAATGCAACAAATTTCTTAAAGATTTCAAAGAACTTTAGCTAGAAATCTTCAGATAAAAAATTGCCATGGACTGTGATTAAAACTCCACTTATGAACTTGTCTGTCCGGGACAATGTCTTAGTAGGTACAACTACCAACGTGTCAGCCATCATGCTGTGGCCTTGTAGTTGTATCTACTAAGACGCGGTTTGTCCCGGACAGACATACTGACACCGGTCGCGGAAGTCTACGTTTATATAAAACTCCACTTGTTTTCAGTTATGTAACAAATTCGCATGCACTAATACATGATGTAGGATCTTTGCAAATCATCGTGGAAACGGTGAAAAATAAATAAAAATAATCTTACTTGTTACAAAAATTTTCCTAAACGCAAGATTTTCTTTTATATTTCTCAACACTTCAAGAGTGCAGCCACCTTGTATAGAATGCCCGGCTGCCTGAGTGCACACGAAGCGAGTGAGCAACCGATTAGCGAGTAATCCACTCTGGAATCGCTCAGGCAGTCCGAAATGGGAGATACAATTTTAACGCGAGGGTTTGAATGACCCAGTCCAATCGATAAGAGAAAACTATTACATTACATTCGTGAATGTGTTTGGTAAATGTTCACCTCTATTTACGGTACGGCGTAATGTTTCTGGGCCGCTCAACACAGAGCAGTCTAACTTTCATAAAACAAAAGAGAATATTTTATTCTTTAACAAAATCACCTCTTTATATATCAATCACACTGATGAAAAGTTGATTTTGTTGCCAAATTTAACTGTTTTTTTACCGGTGCCTAACGTTACTGGTTACTTCCCCCTAGTTATCAGATTTCGAAATTGATATCAGACGAACGCGAAAGGATCAGTCGGTGATGGGGACAAGCGGGGGAGGGGGGAGGAGAGGCGCTCCAAAAACAAAAAACTAAATGGAAAAATTAAAGAAACAAATGTATAAAAATGCCATTAATTAAATTTTTTAAGCTTTAATCATACATGTGCTCAACAAATTCATCTAGAGAGTATAATGTACATTTTATTCGCTCGGTATATGAGATTGAAAATAAAGTATACGCGGTGATATTTTTCAAAAAAAGTCTGCAGTCCATGCTGCTGGGGAAATGTTTGAAGAGCTCTACGATTTATGGAGACTTGATAAGGGGTTTGTGTTTAGTTTCTGCAGATTTATTGCAGAAATGAGATGTATCTACTTCACCCCCTGATCTTGTTTTCCCACACCCCACCCACCGTCCACACCCTTGGGATCGAGGGGTCCCGAAACGCGTCCTGAGGGTAATGTTATTGGAGCGCGTTCCGACATCACTCAATATTTTGTGTGTGAACACTTTCGTATGTGGGAAGATGTATGAAAAGTTCACTTCATTAAGATTTCTATTTTTAACTAATTTGTGTGAAAGAAAACGTCATCACCCCTTACATCAGGGATGGCCATTGCTGCCCGTCGCGGACATTTTGTTCTCGCGGGCAAGCGAAGGGCAATTCCTATCTGCGACCTCGCTGAAGGGACGTGCAGTGGTGGGGATATAGCCAGCGCCTCCGTTTATCACTTTCTCAGAGGAATAACCCCTCAAAGCATTAGCCCCTCTTAGCCCAACCCTCAAATCATTAGCCCCTCTAGAGGCTCAGGTGTTTGCGTTCTTGCTCATCTCCAAGTCATCTCGAGTTCAATCCCCGATGGGGCAAGAAAAAATTCGTAGCTTTTCACATTAATGTCCCAGTTCATATACCTGTGACTCCTGAAAAGCGAACCCTCTTTCTTCTACCCACTTCCTACTTCTCCTAGTATCAATAACTCTTAACTCTTACTAACTTCTCGTACTAACCCCTCCACATGGGCCAAGTTGTTGGTAAACCCTGCTAACCGGCCCACCCCTACCACCCAGTTCCTACCTCCTATCGCTCCATGTAGATAAGCTTCAATAGTAGTAGTAGTAGTGGTAGTAGTAGTAGTAATTAATAATAATAATAATGATAATCATAATAATGATAATTATAATGATAATAATAATAATAATTGAAATTGAAGTTTATTTCCCAGTTATTTACAAACAGTTATATAAAAAGTTTTATAAAAGTTATACCAAATTTTTACAAAAGTTACATAATAGTTACATAAAAGTTCTTAAAAAACAATAATAATTATGACAATGTTTACAGAAACACTTGCTTTGGTTAGTATGTATACACTTTATTTTACATGTATTTATATGTTTGTAAAATATATTTACTTATTTGAAATTTATTTCCCAGTTCTTTACAAACAGTTATATAAAAAGTTTTATAAAAGATATACAAAATTATTACAAAAGTTACATAATAAATACACAAAAGTTCCTCAGAAACAATAATAATTATGATAATGTTTACAGAAACATTTGCTTTGGTTAGCATATATACAATTTTTTTATATGTATTTATATGTTTATAAAATGTATTTGCTTATAATTTTCTTGTATTACAAATAAAAATGTTTCTACTATTTATTGTATAATGCTAAGGTCGTCTTTACATAGATCACATAAAAACTTTCTATATATTTTAAAACCCTGTAAGTTCTCTAGAACTTGTCAGAGAGATTTCCATATTTGTTTTATATTATTTTAGTTGCAATAATAATAATAAGAAGAAGAAGAAAAAGAAGAGAAGTTTATATTCTTGTCCAAAAGGCAGCTATTTTAAATACGACACGAATAGTGCGTAAATTATTTAGCCAAGAGTAAATAAGTGTGCTTGATTTGTATCCGTACCTTATTTATACCAGCAGAAGCTGAGATGTATTAATGAAATAAAATAATAATAATAATAACCATAAATTTATTGTAAAAAAAGCAGTACAAACTGCGTATGACCACGTGGAGGACAATAAACTAATTTACTCTCCGGAAACAAGCAACGGACCATCCCATCAATTCCGATCAAGGGCCCTAAGGCAGAGGCGGATTCAAAAATTTCAGCAAAAATTCCTGGATAAGATAAAATGTTAGCCGCGAGTTATCATAATAATAATAGAATGTCAATATGTTTGTAATTTAACGCAAAACATGTACATGTACAAATAATTATCGAACTATAGATTATTCTGAGTATAGTGTTTAAAAATCATAAGAATTAAAATAACACTAAATTCACGATTTATTGTTACAATAAACACGCCCCTAGACAAAGCCTAGAGAATCTGTATAAGAAATCCGCCTCTACCCGAAGGAAAACAGGAGCAAAACCCGGGCCAGGACGGGCTACAGAATTAATGTACATAACCGTGCCAAAGTTGAGTACACATAAAACTAATAGAATAGGACGCTACATTTCCCATTTACAAATACAATAATAAAAAAAGCAATAACAGCTATGCATATTATTTCGAGGTTATGTCAGAGAAGGGGGAAAAGCAAGTTCGCCTTGCAATGTCATTTATCGAAAATATTGTAGTTGTATGTTCATTGAAGATATTGATCGTCATCTACATTCGTTAATCGATGATATTGTAGATGACGAGACAGTATGAATAGTTTTGGTAACTACCATCAACCTCTCTTTTCCCCATATGAATTTGTTTCCTTTTTATAATTTTTTAATTTTGTGTTTAATCATGCTATTTAATTTTTTTGGAGAACACTTATGTTTCTTAATTATTATTAAAATCTTGAATAATATTAATTTTCAAAAGTTTTTTGAATGTCTTCCAGATAATAAACCGTTTATTTAAATATGACAATTAAAAACAGGTAACTGTAAAGAGCAAGTGCAACGTGTAATTGCAAGTGCATGTGACTGTTAACTGAAGTATTTTGTTTAGATAATGCTGGAAAATGGTATCATCAGTAAATTTAATGTTTCTTTCCTTTCTTCCACAGAACACTTGGTTCCGCAAAATTGACGAGGTGGACTCTATTCCTGCCAACAATATAGATAGAGGGTAATGAGTTGTAATAATGACATGGTACAAGGAAACTACTTTGCATTATACTCGTTTCACTTAAGCAGATGTTAAAATATGAGAAAAAGAGTATGGAAATGTTAGATCTACTAAAAATTTAAATTTATTATAAAGGGAAATTTTTCATTGTATTGTTTCTAACAGGATAAGTAAATTTTATGACTTAGGATTCATATTAACTCACTTGTTATGACTATGAGAAAAAAGAACTACAGTGAAACCTGGTTATAATGTTTCTCATGTATTTCATTTTTCTGCTTAAAAAATCAAAGTTTGGTTCATAATATGGATTCATTGAAAATCCTGACTAAATTTTCCTTTCTACTGCACCACATATTGTGTCATTGCTTTGACATTCATGTATTGTGAACTATGGAGTACAAAACATTTCAACCCAAAGAGTATGTCTCATGTTTTCAACTGATGTATTTCAAAAATGTAAATATCTGGTTATATAATGATTCATTCTGTCTTTCAACTCTAAATATTTATCTCCACTTAGTATTTTGCAAATTTTGTATCTACTTTTGGGATTTAACAAAAATAACTCTGACTTAGTAGATCATACTCTTAACATCATTGGTGCTTGTAAAATATACTTTAATTTTTCCTCAATTCCCCAAACGACATAACCTTGTTTCACTGTACATAAAAGTAGAATCAGTATTTTGCATGAAATTTGAACGACATTTTTTGTCACCAACATTCATTAAGACAAAATGCTTTTTCTCTTCTTGATAATACATGTGCCTACCATCTCAATGATGCCACAATTATTTTCTTTCAGTTTTTGAGCATCAATATAGATGTACAGATTTAAGAAAATATTATCTGTCTTATGGGAAGGTTTAGGCTATGCGGCCTGCTCTTCTACCTAACCATGGCTGGGAGAGGGTATTGGGAAGGAGAGATGTAGGGTTCTTGGTGACAAACTGACATTAGTCCGGAGTAGGCAAGGGCAGCTGAAAACCTCACCTAACACGGCCAAGTGGAATTTTTAACCTGCACACTCCAGCTCAGCAGTATTAAAGGAGAGAAGATGCTACGACTACACTGCTAAAAAAAGTGTTTTAATGAAGAAAAAGAGTTCAACTGTTTGATTAAGATGTATAAATAAAGGAAATTTTGGCACCTGTAAGTTTAATATGATGTGGTACACAGATTAATTGGCTCTTGCATTTATCAGCAAAATTTAATTTTTGTTCTGTCCAATGAGAGAGCTCCAGATAAAATTCTCACGAGGGACTCTTTTATACTCTGGAAGCCCATTAAGGCTAAGAAAATGATTTAGTGCATAATATTATTTAAGTGGTCATAAGTGTTGATCATTATTTTAAAAGTTGCTTTATGAAATGAAAGAACTCATATAAGACTGTAGAAGAATAGTTGTCAATAAACAAAATGTTGACCCTTGTTAAACAATAATAAGTCACCAGAGTGTTTTATTTTCTTCTGTACATCTATATAATAAAATATCCGAATACTTGTTTTTTATTCTTGAATTTCTGCAACACAATATTCCATTGTTTATTTAAGTTATTGAGAATAATCACAGTAACAGTTCCATGGGATAAGAAAATATTTTTATGTCCAATAGCTATAATAAAACAGAATATCAAATTAATGTGGTCAAGAATTAAACTTTACAACCTGAAAGCAATTAAGGGACCGTCCCATAATTTGAACAAAGCTCCACAAGGAAAACCAAAAGAAAACTGTAGAAGTAATATGCGGCTACAAAAACAGACCTTCACGATAAAAAAAATTAGGAGAGTGTCTAGAATTGCTTTAGGACAGCGCTGTACAACTTACCTTAGCCCGCGGACCATTCTCTATTCGCTTTCGATCGATCGGGCCGACACGGGAGGGGCTTCCGCAAAATGTTGCCCGACGAATAAAACTAATGGGACATATTTATTTGTATCGCAATTTTTTTATTCTCATCAACAATTGACAACAAATGACTAAATCTATCGTTATATGTGGCAATTTCAACATCGATTTCCTGAGTACATCCGACTTTGCACATTCACCAGTTAATCGATTCAAGAATCTTATCGACTCCTTCAACCTTATTACTACGATAAACGACCCCACTCGCCTCTCCGGCTCATCTCAAACATTGCTAGATCAAATTATAGTCAACAATGGAATCTCGTATCTCTCTGAAGTGTTTATCGCCGGATACAGTGATCACCTTGCTCAAGTATTGACTATTAATAATACACTAAAACCGCTTAAAATCCTTTACAAATTTACAAGAGAGTTTAATGACATAAATAAATCCATATTCGTAAATTATTTGCGTGAAGAAACATGGAAAGATGTTTACAATTGCCAAAACACCGACGACAAATTCAATGTATTTATCTCAACATTCCTAAAACATTACAACTCTAGTTTTCCCATAAAACGCAAGTTAATTAACACAAAAAAATACAATAGATGGATCACCCTAGGGATAAGAATTTCTTCAAAAAACAAACGCCGTTTATATTATCTTTCAAAACGCTATAACCAGCCACCCGAATTCCATAATTATTTTCGTAAATATAAGACTATTCTCCGAAAAGTAGTCTATGCAGCTAAAGTTATGGAAAACGACAGGCATATACTAAAATCGAACAACCGGATGAAAGCCATGTGGAATATTGTTAACAATTACACGTCAACTTCTGAAAATCGCGAAGAAAATGTTTCTTTACTAAACGATGGCAAGATCGTGTCAAATCCTCAGGACATCGCAAGTTTGTTTAATTCTCACTTCTCAGAAGTTGGTAAAATAACGAACTCAATATATCCAAATCAATGTCCTCCAATTATTACCACCCACATACCCAATTCTATGTTCACTTCCGAAACTAACGCCAGTGAAGTCATGGGAATCATCAGCTCCTTAAAAAACAAATTTTCACGAGGCATAGATGATATACCTGAGTTTATTGTTAAATCTTCGTCCCACGCTATATTAAATCCACTCGTAAATATTTTTAATAGTTCTTTATCGGAAGGGGTGTTTCCCAATATATTTAAGAGAGCTAAAGTGAAACCTTTACACAAGAAAGGAAACAAACTTAATATTGGAAATTACCGACCAATATCTCTACTACCCACTTTCTCAAAAATCCTAGAAAAATTGTTCTATAAGCGTCTTCTAGATTTTTTATCAAAATATAACATTCTCTCTGACGATCAACACGGTTTTAGGAAATCCTTTTCCACTACAAGCGCCATATTTTCCTTCTTAAACGATGTTACCACATCTCTAGACAGTGGAGAAAATCCTCAGGGTGTTTTTCTTGACTTATCCAAAGCATTCGATGTCATCGATCACGGAATTCTCCTTACCAAATTGCATTCTTTAGGCATTCGTGGACTTCCACATCAATGGCTAACTTCTTATTTAAAAGATAGATATCAACAAGTAGAAATATCCTATACTAAAAATAAAATACTTGAGCGTTGTCTTTCAGAAACAAAGCCACTTACTTGCGGAGTACCCCAAGGATCAATTCTCGGCCCTATACTCTTTTTATTGTATGTGAACGACATGTCATCATCCACATCAGATTGCAAAATGGTTCTTTTTGCTGATGACACTAATTTACTATGTAAACACGCCAATGCTCAAAAAGTTTTGTCTAACCTTTCGACTTGGTTCCATGCAAATCGTCTCATTGTAAACACTGACAAAACAGTGTCTATGTCATTTCACAATAGTATCACAAAATCTTTACCCCAGGTTTCTCTTTCTTTAAACGGAACACAATTAAAAACTGTTACGAATACAAAATTCTTAGGTCTCCATATTCAAGACAACCTCAAATGGAATTGTCACATTGACAATCTTAATTCCCAATTAAGCAAATTGTGTTACGCATTCCGAATCTTAGTTAACGCAGTTAGTCCACTTATTTCCCGTTGCGTGTATTTTGCAAACATTTACTCCCATTTACATTACGGCATTACCTTCTGGGGCAATTCCGGTCAGAGTATTCAAACTTTCAGAATTCAGAAGAGGATAGTTCGGATAATTTGTAAATCTCACCCCCGAAACTCTTGTAAACCTGTATTTAAGGAATTAAATATCTTAACACTTCCCTGCATTTATATTTATGAAACGGTCGTGTTTGTTAAGACCGAATTACTGAAGTGCCACCCTTTCTTTATACGAAACAGTCTCGTTCACGAACACTATACACGCAATAGTAGTAATATTCATCGCCCTAGAGTGTCAACCACTCTTTGCCAAAAAGGACCTTATCATTCGGGAATCGTTCTATATAATTCCCTGCCCAAGAATATAAAAGACATTATGAAATTGAATCTGTTCAAATCAGCGGTTAAAAACTACCTCCTGCACCAGTGCTTCTACAATGTAAAAGAATTTATTGATTTTAATAAAAGTTAAATTCGTCTTGTACTTTATCACGCCATTGCTGTAGTACTTTTTAAACAACTTATAACAATTTCAAAAACTATTTTCTTGCATGGTTGTGTTGTCTTATGGCTCATATTAATTTAGTTTTATGTGTACTCAACTTTGGCACGGTTATGTACATTAATTCTGTAGCCCGTCCTGGCCCGGGTTTTGCTCCGGTTTTCCTTCGGGTAGAGGCGGATTTCTTATACAGATTCTCTAGGCTTTGTCTAGGGGCGTGTTTATTGTAACAATAAATCGTGAATTTAGTGTTATTTTAATTCTTATGATTTTTAAACTCTATACTCAGAATAATCTATAGTTCGATAATTATTTGTACATGTACATGTTTTGCGTTAAATTACAAACATGTTGACATTCTATTATTATTATGATAACTCGCGGCTAACATTTTATCTTATCTAGGAACTTTTGCTGAAATTTTTGAATCCGCCTCTGCCTTAGGGCCCTTGATCGGAATTGATGGGATGGTCCCTTGCTTGCTTCCGGAGAGTAAATTAGTTTNATTCGCAGTCTGTACTGTTTTTTGACAATAAAATTTTTTAAATTATTTTTATTACATTATTTCAAGTTGGTAAAATTAAATAGTATATTTCTTTATTTTAAAAAGGGATTTTTTATATTTAGAGTTATAATTAAAAGTTTTCATGTTGTAATGAATGACGGGGTAATTTCGAACAATATTCGCAAACATCACATTTTTGGAGATGCAACCACACCTGACAGCCAAGGACTTTCCCAGCACGGTTTACACCTAAGACCGTCTGGGAAACATCACTTCGGTTCTCTCCTAGCTTCACAACTAACATCACATCATCCACCTGCCCCTCCACCCACTTCTAAACCTTCACTTCCACCTCCCCCTGCACCTACCTCATCACCAAATTCTTGCCGTACCCATCTCTTGTCCTACCTCCATATCCATTTCTTCCCTTGACCCTGATCATTCACCTCCTCCTACTTTATCTCTCTCGCCTAAGTCTGACTCGTCTGTTCCTACATCTCCATCCGCCCCCACGCACTTCCAACTTGCACTTGGGAGTTCGATGTGGTACTCGAAGGTGACTATCGCATTCGGGTGCAGTGCTCGATCCAGGACTAGAAGCTGTTTCAAATTCGTGTTCCCCTCAGCAGTCTAACTACGATTTCATTTCTCGAGAATCAGAAACTCTTTGCGAAAATAAAATAAATATATTTCGTCATAATGTCCAATCCCTTTCAAACAAATTGACAGGTATTGATAATCTTGTACACAAAAATACATTCGATTTGCTTCGCTTCACAGAAAATTGGTATTCTACTAACAACCTCAATGGTACATTTATTTCTAATTATTATTTAGCAAGTTGATACTGTCGACAAAATTATAAAGGGAAAAATCCCCACGGAGGTACGCTCGGAATGACATTTTATCTTCTCCGTCGCCATGTTACGAAAGCATCTACATCGAAAGTGTATTCTTACTTTCTCCCGTTAATTTGACTGGCATAGGCAGTATTGTTTTGTTTTTTATAGACCTCTCCAATACGGTCTTGATATATTTTTCGGAATTTTGAAATTATTTTATACCATATTACAAGCAAATCCTCTGAATCTATCGTTAAATCCACCTCCTCCTTAGGACCTTGATCGGAATTGATGAGATGGTCCCTTGCTTGCTTCCGGAGAATAAATTAATTTATTGTCCTCCACGTGGTCATACGCAATTTGTTTCTGCTTTTTGACAATAATTTTATTTATTTATTGTTCGTATCTGAGCTAGATGCTACCTGTAAGCGATATCTGCAAATAAGTGAAATCCTATTTGCTAGTTGATATTGCGATAAAATTAACTACTTACCTTACATAATTTGGTGAATGCTCATTTATTCGCTTCATGTAGATGAATAAAACAAAATTTGAACAACAGTTTTACAACGTTCCGTTACGGAGATGGTAGTTCACCAATGAGTCCCACCTTTGGCACTGTCCACACAACACAAATCTGGCTCAGCAAACGGTGGCCGGTCCTTAGCGAATTTTGATTATAGGCGGTCCTTTGCGGACAGTATACTTTTTTCTACCAGGAAGGGGTCTGACAAAACTTTGCGGACAATATATTCTTCAGAAGCAAAGAAAGACCAGCTTTAGTAATAATAACTGGTCTGACGGAAGTAATAATTAAATGAGTGGAAACGCCTTTGACTGATACATCACCAATTATTACAAAGCTGGCGGGTCAACTCGTAGCACATTATGTTCAGGTTGTTTAAGGAAGACCTTACTTTGAGTCATTGCAAGATGACCAGTGCATCATTATTGTGATTACTCAATCCGAATATACTCACATTTAATGAAAAATGTGTTCAAACTCAATCACATGATGAAGTATAAACTACATCACTCAATAATTTGATCATTACTCATTTATAACAAAACCAACCTATATTTAAAACTTATGCTATCTTGAGTCCTGTCTCCTCCACAAACTGGAAGTACAAAATGAAAAGATGATCAGACAGTCCTAGGTGAAAAACATTCCTGCGCCCCCATAATCTCGATCCCCCCTCACGGTCAAACCAAAATAAAGCATTGTTATCGTTGAAATATTCACCATACCACCATTGTTACCATTTGTCAAATTCTTGCACTTGTATATAATGGTAAATCGTGGTATAATTTTTTTCAATTTCCCTGTAGTTCGATATGGGCACTCACATAGCGGTACACGTTTCGGTGGTTTCCGAGTTAATTCAAAATTTTAAAATGTGGTACAAAATTTGCCCAAAATTATAGGATAGTTTTTATTTCGTTCCTAGAAACTGGTGCCACTGACTATTCGCAGGTCTTAAAACACGTTGCAGCCGACGATGCAACCCGCGCGGCTCACGAGCACTCGGAAACGAAACACGTTAAAGCCGGGGACGCATGTCCCACGTCACGCGTGAGCGATTGCACGAGGAGGAGCAGCACAGGTCCACTCTCCGCAGAGGTCACGCTCGGAATCGGATAACGAGTGCCAGTGAAAAAAAAGCCCATTTCTGCTTGGGTTTAATCTCTAGACACATCTTGAAACCTTTTGGGGGGAACAGCGCCTAGAAATAATTTAGATTGCTATGATTATTCAATTGGAAAATACAGTATTTAAAATTTAATGACAAATGGGTGCAAACTCGACCACATTACGACAAATCATAAAGTACTTATTGAATAACTGCCCGTTTAACGGGATATAAATATATGCATTGGAAGTTAAAAAATAATTCGTTATATCAGTCACATTGGTAATATATGTTTTGTGTATCAATATTTTTGTCTGGTTTCAGGGCCGGCTTGTCCATATAGACAACCTAGGCAGCTGCATAGAAAGGAAATATATAGGGGTGGAAAAATGTAGGTGCGGAAAGGCCGGCGAGTTGTTTTTGACATACGGTTTATCAACATAAACCAAAATGTACGTGCGCCAAATCGATTCTCCACACCCTCTGACAAAACCCCCGGTATTCACCACATTTTCATACATGCCCTTCGCAACATCTCCACCCCCATGATGCATTGCCTCACGCAACATCTCCACCCCCATGAATTCATATCTCTCCACCGGCTATTTCCCACTCCCTTAGAAGCGCACCAATATTAAAATGACCCCGACAAACCCGAGGACTCCTTTAACAGTTACAGACCCATAGGCCTCCTCTCTATCACCGATAAACTTTTAGAACGACTCATCCTAGCCCGCATCCTTCCCATTATCCACGACAAACCTATTTTACGTGACGAACAATTTGCCTTCCACCCCACTCCAAATTGGAACCCTCCACTGAAACAATACCAACAAATTTCCAGAATTCCACCGACGAGTTCGAGTTATCTTCCTTGACATAGTTCTAACCTTTCACAGAATTTCCACGAGATCCTCCTCAAGAAAACAGGCCATCACTTTCCCACCAGCTTACTCAAAAATCTTCATTCTTTTCTTTCTAATAGGACATTCTTCGTCCAATCTGAACACGCCCGCTTCTCCACTAGACTCATCATGTGCAACGTCCGTCAAGGCGCTGTATTTTCACCACTTCGCTTCTCCCTATTCACTAATGACGTCCTAAAATCCCACTTTCCTCAAAATATAGCTCTTCACCGATGACGTAGCACTCTTACCCAGCGGCAGAACACACCGATTCAAGCGTCAATGAGCAGAAAAATACCTAGATAAAACCCTTTTGTGAACAAAAAAAACGCAATGCTCAATTGTCAATAAACTTCCCTGTTTTGAAGAAACTCACAAAAAAGCTGTATTCAACTTTTCTAACATGGCAGTCCTTTAATTTTTTCATAATTTTATCGCACTGAGCATAGTTAAAAGCTCCTAGAAAACAGCCAAGTCATACTTCTTCCTTTGATTTTCAATTCCATTCCTTAATCTCTTAATTGCATCTTTCGTATATCTTCCTTTGCGTAACACATTTTGATAGCCTGAAATCTTATTTAATTCCAAATAATCTGTTAGTCTTGATGCAATAATTTTCTCCAATATCTTACCAAAACAGGGCAGAAGATTTATATGCCTATAGGAACTTGCTTTCACCACATTCCGATTTGATTCCTTTAAAAAGATCTTAACCACGGCAATTTTCCATACATTCGGAAATTCTCCATGACGTAAGCAAAAGTTCTAAATTTCTAACAATATTTCTCCGAAATCTCCAATTCAACTGTTTAACATTTCATATGCTATGCGTATGCTAAATCGAAACCAGGACCCTTATTCTTTTGCGCCAACTCTAGCACATTCACCAATTCTTCACAAGATATCTTTTGAAATTTGTCTGCTTCCGTAATATTTTCTTTCAATAATCCCACAGCCACTGTATGTTGAGGTAACACTATGTTGTGGTTGTGGTAATTGCACAGATCCAAAATATCGCTGCGAACGCAAACGTAGGATTACACATACACCGGTGGGGGGGGGGAGTTGAAATATCAGGAAAATGTGCTCTCGATAAATATTACATATATTCACAAGTATCCATGTTATTTACATTATTGTTTTACAAGTTGTATAATTAATGATTTTATATTAACTATTAGTATGTACGGACCTGGAATTATAAAAGGGCCGACAAAAATATTATAAGCCCCGCGCTCTTAGCAGTTTGGATTTGTTAGGTTTGCAACGCCACTCCTCACTTTCGTTCGACCAATCGTATGCAAACTTGAAACTGCTTCCATATGTGGCAGACCAATAGAAGACTAGTACTGGTGAATACACCCCTATTACATCATAACGAGAGAAAATGTTTTATTACGCCACTATTAAAGAAATATTTTGTAAATGCGTACTATACACGTCTTGGACTTCATAACAAAAAATATTCTTTATGTTCTTAACTTCAATAAGCTTTATTATTCTCTATATTTGAATGACATCTCAAATTTGGTTGTCTCACAACGCCGTCGTAGGGAATATAAAACAAATTAAACTTCCCTCTAAAAATATTTGCTTCTAACTGTAAAATCGATATTGTTTAATCACAGATTTGAATACAATCGCAAGATATCGTATGAATTTCGTGAGATACGCATTCAGAAGCTACTTATTAATATTCTTATAACATCTGAATTTTATTCAGTGGCACAAAGAGCTTAAGGTCATTGGCATCAATTATTGTGTTGTTTATTGAAATTTCAAATGATATGCAACTCTTTTATACTATTTTTAGAGGTCAATCGGAAACCAAGCATTATAGAAAGAAACCTGATATAAAATGAATGAATAACACTAAATGTTAATTCTAATGACATCTTCAATAATTTTAAACCAATAAATAAATTACGTCTGTAAGAAATGTATTGATGAAAGATACAACGCTTGGCTGTAATCGTGCAACACAAGAAAAACAATATATTCAGAGAGTAACATTACAAAAAAGTTTATTTTTAGTTCTCAGAAAATATAACAAAAGGAACTTTTATTTAGACTTCAAAATACAATTGAGTTGCATTCATGCACATTATCTAAGATTATCAGACAATAAAACGTAATTAATATTGCATTTTAATAATTATCTTACATTGTCCCAGAAATCAATTTCATTATTTTCTCCACTTTCCTTCGTTACTATCGACATGCCGTAGAATTCATTGATTCCAATAGCAGGGGGCAAACGAGGCAATTCAGAAGCATTCTTTATATACCTTTTTACGAATCAACATGATTGTTCATATTTGTGAAGATAAATATATTGATTAAACATGATTTTAAGAGTAGGGATAAAAATCAGCGAAGCAATTGATGAGATAACAATACAAAACTCAATACAAAGTTGTGACTAGTAGGTTCCAGCATTCCAGATTCAAGGTCATTTTGTAAGAACTTGTTATTTTAACGAATGAACAAGAATGAGAATGAGAAAGAAATGGGTATCAAAACAATCCGCCGATTTCATACAAAAACTGATAACTAATTAATACAACCTATATATATATANTGTTGGATTTATGCTGGTCTTCGAAGATGAAGCTTCGTTATTTAGTAGGAATTAGTAGGATTTAACTTTCTATGACCTGAAATAATACCACTTTAGAATGCATCGATCTAGAAGACAAACACAATTTTGGAGAGCGATCGCAATTGCAAATCATACCAGCCATCCATTTCACTCTTTTATTACGCGTGCAGAGGAAGTAAACTACAATAATAATAATAATTCTTTATTGAAAGCACAATTTATTTTACACTTAATAAAGTGTTAAAATCCGAAGATCTTGCTTACACGCATTCACAGTGACCTGAAAAACAAATATTTTCGATATTTTTGACTTGTCATCCCTACGTATTTCTATGGTCTCAAAGATGTCTTTTTAGTGCGTGCAACAACATCACTTACCAGAATATTGTTTCTTTAGTCTTGTTATTTTTTCATAACAGAACAGTAAAACCACAAAAATAAATATATCGAGTTACCAAAATACTTTTGTGGTTTTGGATTTATTATACGATTCCGACGTTAATTTTTATGGATGTAATGTTTCATCCTTATGACTACTTTCTCTTGTAAGTGAAGTTATAGACCCCAGATATATGTAGTTATAGCCTTGAGGAAGTCTGACTAAAAGTCGAAACTTTGGCAGTCCGACGAATATTTTAATGAGGAAAACACTCGCTTTCTTATAAATTATAAATATTTACATTTTGGTCATCACTCATTGCTTCTCACATTGTGTGCTATCCCAGGATATATTGGTCTCTACGCTATTCGAGTGTTCTTCTGGAAGGAGAGACGGGAGTGTGACTAGTGTATTGAAAGGAAATTGTTAAACTGACCGAAATCGACGATTCAAAACACTTGAATTGGGTGCCTATTTCTGTGATCGATAGAGACGAGAAATTTTTGAACAAATATTTTACCGCGCCTGAGTAAAAATACATTTGGCTGAGAAATAAAGCTCCACTGTAACTCTACTGTCGTTATGCCGCTGGTTCGATTCCCAATGACATTTGCGCACAGATTTTTGAAAATGGTTTATACCACAAATCAGCTCGAAATATCTGTTTGGGAGCTGAAATGAACGAAACCTTCGATAACACTCTCACATTGCTTAAGAAAAACTTAAACATACGCTGTTCGGAACCGTCGCATTACAAGTCTGGCAATGTGGCTAGCAACTGAAGGAGATAAATTCGAATACTTTCGAAGTTCAAATGGCATTGCGCTGAATTGTATACTTTAATACAATTGTTCAACGTATCTATTAAATAATTTCTATACATGAACTCTTAAGTTACGGTATTTTTAGTTTGT
The DNA here is from genome assembly GCA_002313205.1 of Laupala kohalensis. NCBI lineage: Eukaryota > Metazoa > Arthropoda > Insecta > Orthoptera > Trigonidiidae > Laupala > Laupala kohalensis. The sequence continues at coordinate 859,296 of NNCF01130025.1, forward strand.
TCATTTGTGCATGAAAGTATTCAATAATATATTTCACAAGGAATTTTAATGATTTTTAAATTCAATTAACCTATGCAGAAATTATTCAATATTGAATTAAAAAGCAATCAATTCTACAAATATTTAAAGAAGACAATGATACAAAAAGCATTTTGATAGTTTCTAATTCTATCCGAAAAGTAAGTGTGATATGATAATACACCAGAGCATTGTTTAATAAGCTCACCAAAATATGTTAAGTTAGAAATATGTAAAAGTATACTTGATTTTTATACAAATATTGAATAGGAAATGGATATGACTTAAATTGTGTAATTTATATCAAAACAATATTTTCCATAAAAATACATTTATATAGCATCTAGATTTATCATATTGTACATTTGGCGCACAATATTTAATAAATAAAAAAGTTATATGCACTTATTGGTTCAAACTAACAGTATTCGTAGCTATATAATAGCATTAGTATCTGTTTGTCTTGGTAAGAATAGAAATAGCAAGGATGAAAAACTACACGTCGTTATTACACTTTGATAGTTTTAGACACGGTAAAATGAACGACAAAATTAATAATAGTCGTATTACTCTAATGATAATTAATAACCGTTAAAGGAGGGGTCAAATATACTTTTATATAAGGCAATGATTTTCGTATAATTAAAAAGGTCTTATAATTTATATCGAATGGAATCAAGAAGTAAGAGCGATAGGTTTTACACAGGCTGATTGGCACATTACTAAAGTAAATACTCGCTCGATGGAAAGTATGAAGTGACCTTACCTAGTTCAAATCCACTTTTATTTGTATTTTTTTTGTTTCAAACTTTAACTTGGAAGACTAAACATCTTCTACGCAATATATTTAACGCTCACCAAATTGTGAATTTCTTTGGTTGTATTTTTTGAGCTCTTAAAAGGACTGTTTTGGTCATTTAATAACGAGTCCAATACCCGTCACAGTCTATCAATTCTTGCAACCGTCTAGGGATTGAATTAACTAAGGTGGACGCATAAGTCGTGCTGTTAGAATTTTCCTCCCACGCTTCACATACAGCGCATCAGTGGTTGTGGGAGGTGGATCAGGCCAACTTTCGGTCATAACACGCTTCGTCTCCGCCCACACGTTTTCTATTGGATTTAGGTCAGGCGCATGCGGGGGCCAATGGAGAATTTCCACTTACTCCTGCCCTGCAATCCACTCCTGCACCAATCGAGACGAGTGGACAGATGAATTACCATGCTGAAAAAATTTTTCTGCAGCAGGATACAACTGCCGCACCGAAAGGATCATAAAATCTCGCAAGATATGGAGATACTGATGCCTATCAAGACGACCTTGTATTCTGAGAATAAGAACGCCTACACCGCGAGAACGTATCCAGCCCCAACACGCCACAGATACGCGTCTAGATCGTGGTCTCTCTCACACATACTCAGGACAATGGCGGGTTCCACAAGGTTGAAATACGCGCACAGGTCCGTCATTTGCAGAGGAAAAAACACTCTCGTCTGAGAAAATCACGTTTCCCCAATTACGATTAATGTTTTCCTCGGCAAATGCTAACCTATACACTCTATGTTCCTCGGAAAGCGCCTCCTTTGTCGCTGACCTCCTAGATCGGAGTCCATTACCTCACAAACGGTTTCTAACAGTTCTCGCGCAACCGGGAAAATTAGACAGGCTTCTTAACTGTTCTGAAGAGCGGAAAGGATTCTCTTTAGCCTGGTAGACACACGCCACAATCCAGAGCCAGCACGCCTTTCAACCTCCCTAGTTTCGCGATACTGCCGAACCTACTTGCAAGCAGTTCTTCGACTTACTTCATGTTGCCTTCCACCTGCCGAGGCAATGAAATTAGCACTTTTCACCAACGCAATCAACTTTTCCCTAACGGAGCGCTCGTGATGAGACATAGCAGTATAATACTTCAAAAGGTTCATTTTGCTAAGGTCGTGTAAGTCAAGTTCCCCCTGCATAGAGAAACACGATGTCGTCTGATCAGATAAGATAAGGTATTGCAAACATTTCTACTTACAGCCGTAGATGAAAAAAATAATTTCAACAAATAACTATTCACATAAAATTTGCAGAATATTGTATATATTTCTATGGATTGACGAAATTTTGTTTTCAAAGAATATTTTTATTTGCAAATTCTGAGTGTAAAATGAACTAATTTGAAGTGTATTTGCCCTCCGAACTGAACGGGAGACGTGGCTCAGGAGAACGAATCCCTACCACGAATGTTACAATCAATAAACCACTGGTTCAGTCCCAGGTGATTGATGAGAAAAGACTTTTGAAAGCGAATTCAATCATAAATCAGCTGAGAATGTCTCTATGAGAGGTGAAATAACGATATCTTCGTGAAAGTTCTCACGATGTTGAGAAAATCTAAATATGCTATTGCGCAACGTCGCATAACGCCTCATCGCGCCAACTTTGTTGGTATCTAAGCAGTTAACAAGCTTTCGCTGTTCATTTCCGTATTATCTGATATTTTCTAACGTCTTCGCATTACTATTATTTTCGTTCAACTTGTTGAAAAAATCGAAACATACATTGCTAAGAAAATCGAAATTGGGCAACGTTTTATAAGTCCTTTATTTTTTTAATATAACCTAGCTTCCTCAAGAATTAAGTTTGTTATACACAATAATCTCGCATAACTGCACTTTATTCACACTTTGTAATGTGGTTCTTCCAATTCCCACTCTAGAAACACTTAAATTTGATATTGCTGATTTTGCATTAGAGATTACGTGTATTAGTGGCCATGTGTGCCTTTGAATGAAACCTACAAGTACAACCAACCCTATCATTTACTAATATCGAACTAATTATAATTAAAAAAGTGTATATATATATAGTGACTATATTGCTTTGTTATTAACTAATAACAATATAAAAATATTAATTGTTGAAAAAAAAATTGTGTTTAACTAACGTTTTGTCCTCCACGGAGAATTACCATGCCATTGGTTCAATTCTTTCACATGTTATGTTTCGTAAGGTTTGTTATTCTTATTAAGACTTACTTGTTTATTCTACACCGTTACTGGCTATGTTATTCGTACCCATCACCTATTTATTGTTACTTTTGTTTAATCACTAACACAAAATATTTTACTATGTTATTCTTGCATGATACTTATCCTACTAATTAATGATTCTATTCACGTATCAATCTTTTTCCATATCTGATTCTTTCGACCTCATCAATAATCTGAACATTTACTCCATCATCCTTTTTCATTGTACATATAAATTTTATTAATACTATCTTAATTGTCCCACGCTCGCAAATAAGTGTGGCCAGCGCACGGTCTTCATCTGGTCTCCAGTTCTACTTTTCCTATATTAATACACATTAATTACAAATACTAAAACTTTAATCCTAATATTTACAATGTGTGAATAAAATTCACCCTATATCGCACCCCCTTCACGATTACGCATGACGTCCGACCTCTCATCTTAACGCCTCTGGATCTCTGTTTCCCTTATTAATTATTATCCTGGATCTCTTATAATTATTATCTATTTATTTATTTCGTAATAGCATTTGCCCCTATCCTTATCAACTGTTATGCAACCCGTTCGACACTCGTGTTAGTGCAGTAGCCTCTGCGTCTACCACCTCCCTCGCCTCCAATTCCTGTTTTGTTGCTATAACAACTGAGGACGCTGCGCCTCCCCCATTGCCTCCTGGCCTCCATGCGTTGCTATGACAACCCAAGACGCTACTCCACGGCGTCGCTTTCTGCACTCGCCACGTTGCCATGGCAACCAAAGCCGCGTCTCCTGCTTCCCCCTCTCTCGCGCTGATTTTTCCCTTCACTTCTGGAGTGCTCCGGCGACACGCGCCGGTCTCTGCCTGTTCTAAGAAGCTCCCTTCTCCGAATTCGAGGAGCCCGCCTGGGTCGAATATCCCCGTCCATTCATGGATTCTTACCCTAAACCTTTCCTGGTTGCGGCCGCTCGCTCGGTACCTCTCACACTCTCTTACTGCCCTAGTGCTACCGCCACCATCGCCTCCAACCCAGCTGTTCTGCTGAATCAGCTCGCCGTTTGAAAACATCGCGTCGCTTCTAGACGAACATGCGTTCAACTCCCCTCCTACCAACTGACGCTCTCTCGCATTCCGTTCATAAGCATTACTCGAGGTGTTTTGTGTTACCATTACTAAATTATAAATACTTTTTCTTACGGTCGCAAATTGAAAATAAGTTTGGAAATTCCTCAAAAATTTACTTAAATGCAATCCCCCCGTCTTCACAAATTGAATGTTTTGTGGAGTTGCTATTACCTGAATAGTGACACTGGCTGACGGTTCAGATTCTCTGAGTTCACTTTTTCCGACCACCCTTTGGATCTCCTCACGTACTGACGTTATCACTGACTCGACTCGCCCTCTGACCTGATCATCAATTTGGCTCATTTCCTTATTTAGTAATTTATTTTGAGCAGTGATCGCTTCCTGGTTTTCTTTAATCTGCTTTGTTAATTGAATTTTGTCCTCTTTAATTACTGTTTTTAAATTCGTCACCGATTGATCAATATTGTTATTGATTGAATCACAACGTTGATTAATAGCAATTTGATTTTGTGTGATTTCATTTTCGACCTGATTTATTCTGACCTCTTGTTTCTCAACTTTTAATTCAACACTCTCTCTTGTGCGTCCAGAATGTGACTGGCGACAACTTCTGTATGGTCCTGAAGTCGATCCTCCACTGTTCGAATCGATTCCCGCATATTTTCATTCTCTGTTTTAATTACTTGCAACTGCTGCTGCATTAATTCTTTTAACGCCTCAATTTCCTGAGTTGATTTTTGAGCCATCTGATCGAATTTCTGCTCTACTTGATCGAACCTTTGTTTGATTAAATTAAATTTTTGATCTGACTGAGCATTAATATCTTTTTTCATTTGATCGAGTTTTCGATCTGAATTTTGAGCTTGTTGTTTCATAAACTGCATTATAATTTCGAATTCTTTACCCCTTTCCAATTTTCCCTCCTTTTAATCAGATGTCTCTGCTTTGCTTCCTAGTTCCTCACTGTCCTTATCCTCCATCGCGGACTCGTCTATAAAACCGGATTCCCCTATTAATACGTACTTTTCTGACCCTTCTGAACTCAAAACTTCCGACACCTGTGATCCCTGATCTTCCTCAAGTCCGGACATCTTACAATTATTATTAACAATTCTCGATCAGTAATCAAAATCTCTCCAAAATTCTTATAGACTAACATGTATGTTTTGCCTTTGCTCGTTGTGAGTCGCTCAGAAATGGTACTGTCGATTACCTTGGTGCTTATTTTTAATTAATATTATTAACAATGGTGACTGTCTCAGTATATTATTAGCAGTCTCACCAATTCATTAATCATACTCTGATACATTTTGATGCTAATTAGCCATTTGTTTATTAATCCTATTACACTTCCTGCCCATTAGTTAATCACTTGATTTAATTACTATACACATTAAATTAATAAGTTTCTTTAATTAATGCACCAATTAAATCGATCGTTAGTCCCTGTTCGGGCGCCAATTGTGATTTTATTGTTTTGTTATTAACTAATAACAATATTAAAAAATTAATTGTAAATTTTTTTTTCCAAAATTAAAAATAATTATATTTAATTACTAAGGGAAGGGAACCGAATACTCACTCCTATGGGAGCCACTCACAATGAAAACACAACAATCTGGTGTTCGAGCAATGAACAAAACATTTTATTATTTGCACTAATCCTATCCTAATTACTACACAATACACTCGTCAATATTTACTCTACTACACATTATGTCGCCTACTGCGCTCTTGGGATGTCCTTTTACAGGGTACTCACCAATCTCTTCTGCTTCGTGGGTCTTTTTGTTCATTACACTTACATCACAGTGACACCCTTCAATCGTTGCACTTGGCCTACTGACTTTTGTGTGACAATGTTTAGTTTACAAGGCCCAAAATTACTTTGATAAATCCCCTTTACACTATTACGCACTACTGTAGATGTCTCTTGATGCCGGACGAGATGAAGACCTGTCCCATTCGGTGTTGTTACCTCGAACCTGGTTCCCTGCGCAACACTAATGTTCTTTCTTTCCTTTGCGCCTAATCCATCCTTTTTACCATTCCCATTACTTTCTATGTATTGTTACGTCTTAGAGTTCTCAGATTCACTTCTTATTAGTTTATTTTCGTCCTTTGCTACATTTAATCTTATTGTCTTAGCAATGACGATGCCTTCCTTGGTTTATTAATTGTCTGAAATGATCTGCGACGGCTTACTAACTTCTAAAACGTTATTAGCTTGACACCTTCAAGTTCCTCACTCGTTTGTTCGAACTATTTTGTATTACGCAAGTCCCATTCGCCCTGTTTTAATCATATGTTTTTCTTTCGTCTCATATAACAAAAGAAACACTCACAAAGTCTTCAATGTCTGACTCGGACAAATAAACAGTCTCCACCTTTTCCACCATCAAAATCGCACAAATAAACAGTCTGGAAATCTCTCACCATTGGATTCCAAACAAACTATCGAAAATTTTCTCACTTCTGAAGCACGACACACTATCGAAAATTTTCTTACTATCTGACCAAATAATCGAAACTTTTCTCACCATCTGCTTTCAACAAATAATCTGATGCGAATTTTTCAATCTCACATAATACACTGTCTCAAAACTTTTCTACTCTCCATCATCACAAATACACACTGCCAAAAATTTTCTCATCTCTCCTCTCTGTGCCCTAATTTTTTATAGATTATTTTGCGTCACGTGACGTTCCCCCTCTTAACAGTCCTTGCTTCTGCTGCCAGATCTCGGTTCTTTTCCCCCTCTTAATTTTAATTGGTAGTTTCCGAAAAGATGTATTTTGTATTTTCCTGTTTCCAATCATTCCACTTGACTCCTGCCCCCTTGATATTTCATTGGTTGCACCCCCCTCTCTCTACTTCTAAGATTATTTCCTCGAGATGAAGGTCTGTCGGCCATTTTGTTATTTTTCTCCCTGTACATCTGCGCGGGCGGTATGCTTCTAAAGACCTCGGTTTTATTGTTTTATTGCTAGGCGGCATTCGACATCGTCCCTTTCTAGCTAGCATTTGTTCTGAGCGTCGGCCCTTCTTTTTGAACCCAAATTTTATTACATTCTTTTGAATTTTTGCTATCGTGTGTTATGGCCGAACCCATGGTCCCAAATTTTCACATTTCTAAAGATTCTTGTTGAGACTCGCTATTCCTCAAGAGACATGTGTCGCAAACCTTTTTTGTTGGCCGCTTGCCTCAAACGTACCCCCACGTTGCTTTGGGAAATAATATTCCCTAACATCCGCTCTTTTTCTTGAAAGATTCGTGTTCAGACTAGCAGGCTACTAAAACATGTGTCCTGCTTCCTATTTCTTTTGATCTTTTTTAAATAAAGGTTTTTCTTGCGTTTTTGTCCTAAATTTTGCCACCCGTCTTTCTAAAGATTCCTGTTCAAACTTGTGTGTTTCTGAACATGTGTCCTGGTCTCTACTTTTGATTTTTCCAAATAATAGTTTTTATTGCGTTTTTGTATTCCAAAACTTTTAACTGAGCTTTTGATGTAGCACCGCCTTGCTAAGCTTCAGACCACCCAAGTCTCTTTCAGCGAGCTCCCATGTTGACCCATGCTTTTTATGTTAATATTTTGAGAACGCGTGATTGAATTATTAATCAATTCAATCCACGGTCTCAATATATATAAATTAAGAGTAAGATTTGATATTTCCATCTTTCCAAAAAGCCATTGTTGCACGAGTTAACTTCAATACGGATGGCCATGGATTTAAAAACAAGAAAACAAACGAAGATGCCGAAGAGGTTTTGTGTCGATGTCATGTTCTCTTAATCATTCTTATTGAATATAACTTCAATCAATTAAATGTTTCAAACTGCATCAACATTTATGTGTTGTAGCCACATGTGAACGTTGGCAAGTTTTGTTCATTAATAGTATTGGCTTCTTGTGTAATGAATCGTATGAGTTTTCGATTCCGTAGAATGGATAGTCGTTCGTTTGGTAACGCTTTCAAACCCCTGGAATGACTCTGTTGGTAGCATGGGGTTAATTAGAGAAAATAAATCTTGATAAATCTTGTTGTTAACGCTTTCAAAACTGTTTTTGCTACCTTTATTTATTTTTAAATATTTATATTACCAAGCAAATGCAACAAAATGATTCAACATGTTCCTAAAATAGTGGCGTGTATGAAGAGTAATAACTTTGATGATATAATACATACGACATTAATACAATTTGCAAGACGGAAGAATCCAACAATTATCTCGAGCATGTCTACTGAATTGCGCTACGTAGATTTTTGCTGATACGCAAATATTTATTTTGCTTTGAAAGTAGTAAACCAAAGGTCGGAATTTAGTAGGTTCTTCCTCCTTGTAATCCTTCAATGGGAAGTCATATTTTAGGAAAAAAATCCGTTATGCAGTGTGTCACGTGCAACGCCACCTGCAGAAAAAATTCGAATAGATGTCGAGGATACCGTGACTAAGTATGTTTAGAACCTAATGCGTTTAACTCGAATCTTACGGGCGGATTCAGCTAGTGATCTTGGGGGGCGGGTGAAACTTTGTCAACTTCACTCCACCCCCTACCGCTCCCCTTAGTTTCGTCTCACGCTGAATCACCCGTTTTATTGATAGTGGAAATAAAATACATTGATGGTTATGGAAGTATTTATTTTGTTTTCGATCTTGTACTTGCATTTGCGTGGTTCTTCTGATATGCCATTCTGTATAGAAAAACATTGCACTGCATATAAAAATCTTTTAAAATACGGGACGAAATGCAATGAAAAGGATAAGTAGTGACAAGTAATGTAAATCCAAGCGATGTTAACTAGGAACAGGGTTCAAGATATTGTAAGTCAAATGAAAAAATATCTAACGAGTTGAATGCGCTCCTTTATATATTTTACAAAGTCAAGTCAAATTCGTGGGGGAAGGGGGGGTGGGCGATCGCTCCATCGCCTTCCCTTTGGGTCCGCCACTGTTTAAGGCAAAGTGTACAGGCCAGAATCTCGGAAAGTAACCCCCATTCCCTAAAAAAGTGTGAGGAAAGCTATACATATTTGCATTGCATAACACCAAATCCCTAGCCGCTTTTGTCTGTCTGCACGGTTTTATCACTAACAACAAAACGTTTTTTTAAACGAATGGATAATGCGCATTGAGACGAAGGAATAGATGTACCATTGAGCAATATTTGACATATGACGATGAACGTGAAGTTAGATAAAAATCAATCGTCGGAGAGGTATCATCGCATGTGTTGCGTAAGAGCATAGTTTCATGAAAACAATGTACGGCCATATTTTTCGTCTCAAATAGTTCCACAAGAAAGTACGCGACAGTATATCTTTAGCTAAAAAATTTCACGCGTTACTGAAGAAATTGTAATCGAAATAGACATCATTGAAAAAGTCATGTAGGGTTAAAATAGACATCCTAAAAGAATTCAATGCAAAAAACATGCATCAATGGTTCACGTTTGTTTTCACTATGCGATCACGGAGGTACACAAGTCCTCGAGACGAAACTGTTATCGGTTCGTTCCTCAAACTTTCTTCCACACCGCAAAGTTGTGAAAGGAAAAAAGAGCTGAAATCCATCGTCAAAAATCCTAGTTTCAATATAAAGGAGTTTTGAAAGAGAAACCGACAGCTTTCGAAACTCAACTTTCCATAAATATGCCCATGAGCTGATTGGTTACACTAATTAGTACTAATTAGGAGTTCATAGCTGAGAACAATGTTATATAATTCATAACTAAGAATATCTCTCTCTATTCACCTTTCGTATCTGGGTATAAATATAGGGAAAAGTGCCATCTCGCACCCTTAAGTTAAAATCTGTTTACCTGCTGAACGGGTAGTGGTAGCATTGCGACTTTGACCCTGTAGGAAGCACAGAACCTTACTGTGATCGACGCCTTACTGTGACGTACAGGTTTCTCTTATTATTAGTGTGGGTCAGACTCCCACCAATCAACGATGCAACATTTCTTCGAATGTACGTGTTGCACTGCTCCTTCCAGTAGACAACCCTCTCGCATTTGTGTGGCGGGTTTCATCACATTCCGAATTAGGAATGTCATGTTTCCTAATTCGGAATGTAATGAAACCCGCCACACTTACAAACTCTATACACTAACTTTTATTATCTGGGAAGCACGGTGTCAGAATATGGAGGTAGAGTCGTTCCGATACAAATTTCGCTTTTATATATTGAAATCAAATTCGTACTTGAAGAATATTAGCATCATTCTCAATTTCCTGCACAAGGAGGTCTTGCGGACTTGCTGGTGCTGGCAGCCCTGGAAGTTCCTCCTGTTATTCCAGGGCACTCGTCTTTGTCATCGCTATCCGGTATGTAAGAGTCGAGAGGAACTGAAATGTTCTTAAAGAAGGATCGGCACTGATCTTGGCTTGCGTCTCTTTTATGACCTTATATTGCATTAGCCAATTCGTCTTACGATTCCTTCTTAATTGTTGGTTCCTCTCGACGCTGAAGAAATCTACAAAAGATTGTCTCCCGATATTAATTAGCCTTTCTGAAAAGTTAAAAGACACTGATGAATCTAGTTCCTCAAAAAACAAAAAAAATCTACATACAGATCTGAACTTACCGTAAACACGAAATGAGATGAATTCAAGAGAAATGAAGATTACAATAGAATTTGCACCGTTTTGGAAAAATTGCAGCGCAGAATTCACTAGTGTTCATTACAGATTGCAGTACACTAGTATATATAATTATTATTATTATGGTTTTACGGCCTCATTGGACCACTTTAGTCAATTTGACTTTCAAAGGTATTCTACCTTGTGTGGAGCAAGCTCCGAGTTACAACTACGGATGTTAGCCGCAGAAGTTGATAAAAGATGATGAGTGAATGCTGTGATGGAATGATTGGCAGGGGAAACGGGAGAACCACGAGAAAACCTGCCGCGAACACCGCATCGTCCAACACACACACACACACGCACACACGCACGCACACTCACGCACGCACACGCACTCACAC
>NNCF01130026.1:10051-21318 GCA_002313205.1 Laupala kohalensis
ATAAATCCGTCTCTACCCGAAGGAAAAACGGAGAAAAACCCGGGCCAGGATGGGGGATAATAAAAATAGATGTGATGAGTGTATAGATGAGGACGTCTAACTTCTGCGAAAGAGAAAATTTAAACTTAAATTTTAAAATTAAAAATTCTTCAATTTGTTTCTTTACGAACCTAACGTAGGAAATGACTTTTAAAAGATAAAGTCTTATTGGACTGAATTAAAAAAAATGCATTAACAACGTTTGTTCACTTGACACATTTTCGTAGAAACCACATACTGAGACGTACTTTTGTTTCCAAGTAAATAGCATTATGCACTATAACATTTTGCATCATTACTAACAGAGTTAACTTGTTTGTCACAATCTATAATGTAGCATTTTTGCGGATTATTGGTCATTCACATCTCGAGGATCGAAGAACCGAAGAAATTGTCTCTGTAATCAAGTATCAACTGTAGTTAAATTAGTTTAGATAATTTCAGTTACAAAGTCTTGAAATAAATTCAAATAGAATCTAGAAAATATTATCAACCGGGATAAATGATCCCCCAAATTAATATTTAAATCTCCTCTCACAAGATATCAAACTCAATCATGCATATTTTTAATAGCTCTTTATTAGGAGGGATGTTCTCTAACATATCTAAGAAAGCTGGAGTAAAATCTTCACAAAGGAAAGGAAAAAAACACAATGTCAAAAACTACTAACCCATTTCTGTAGAGCTCACTTTTTAAAAATTCTGTTCTAACACCGTCTTTTTTATAACATTCTATGACGATCAGCACGATTCTAGCAAATCCTTTTGCATTTATTACACTGTTACTATTTCTCTTAACCGTAATTATTCTTGATTTTTCTTGATTTATCTCCAGAATTCGATAGATCTCCAGAAATCATAGGTCACAAAATTTTCTTTTCGACATCCTGGATAGGGTTTTCTCCGGTTTTCCTTCGGGTAGAGGCGGATTTTTTATACACGTTCTCTAGGATTTTGTCTAGGGGCGCGTCTATTGAAACAATAAATCATGAATTTAGTGTTATTTCAATTCTTATGATTTATAAACACTATAATGAGAATAATCTATAGTTCCATAATTCGTACTTGTGAAATAATTTTTGTGTTACATTACAAACTGGTTGATATTCTATTAGTATTATAACACGTAGCTAACTTTTTATCCTACCTAGGAGTTTGCTGAAATTTTTCTATCCGCCTCTGCTTTAGGACCCTTGATCGGAATTGATGGGATGGACCATTGCTTGCTTCCGGAGAATAAATTAGTCCTTCACGTGGTCATACGCTGTATGTACTACTTTTTGACTGTAAATTTATTTATTTATTCTCACGGTATACGCGCATATATTTCGTGATTTACTCTCAATGCGAACTTACACCTTAAGAGACATACATCAACAAGCCGAATTTTCTCACGGTGAAAAAAAGTACTTCAGCATTAAAAATTTCAAAACAAAGACTATCCGGAATTCCTCAATTTTATATCCTATCTTCTTCTGGTTGGGTGTGAACGTTGTCATCCTCCACATCAGATTGCAAAATGGTTTTCTTTATTGTTTACGCTAATTTACTATATTGTAAGGGCTCATGACAATATGCTAAAAACTGTGCGAAAAACAACCCTTGTGCTAAGGAACAAGGTAGACTGTCAGCAATGTAAATAAATAAATAAATATATTCCATCTCTCACGTCACGCGTCTCTCCCTCTGTCTCGTCTACCCCCTATTCTACCAGGCATCTATCAACAGAAGAGTAATTTTCTTTTGTCAGTCTTCAGTCTTAAGTTCCATCACACTAGCGCAACCTTCAATACAATAGAGGCAGTTTTCACAGACCCATCAGACTCTGGCACCAACGGACTTCTTTCTTTTTCTTATTTCAGATCTGAAACAAATTTTTCGATGTATGAGAAATCTAAACCAATGTTACATTTTATTTGGAACATGCAGCAACAACATTTGGAAATGAAACCTGAGTTTCTAGAAACCTAGATTACTTTCAAGGTACGTAGTATTTGTAGCTTTTTGAAGGCATTCTCTTTTTTGAAGTCAGTTTAATGAAGTTATTAGAAACACCGTGTATAACTTGTTTTATGGGAAGTAGAGTTAAAAACTGGTCCTATAAATACTTCTAGAAAAATGGTTCCTCAAGTACCTTAAGTAAAAATCTAGAAAATGCTTGGAGCTAACTCAATTTTCTTTTTACAAAGATATTATAAAACCAACGACAAATGTTTACTTCTTTGGCCGGATAGTTTCATGGGTTATTTTCAAATCAAACAAAAACAGAAATTAGAACTTGTTACAGGAAAGCACATTTAATTTTATATCTGGAGTAAAGATCAATTGATTAGCTAGTTCAAAGGAGATGGCGTGTTCACGGAAAATAATTAACATGTTCGGTTTCAAAATTGTCATGAATCGCATGTCACACGATAGCGAATGAGGGATATAATCGCAGTTGGGACTGTATCCATAAACGCAGCATAGAGTACATTTCGAGTACAAAATTAAGCGTTATTTTCATCAAATTTGTGTTCGTTTTAAATAATTTAATTTGTTATTACGTTTTATGTTTATTTTTTCTAATTGAATGGAGATTTTAATTCACGTGTTTATTATGCATTTTTATGTTTCAAGGATAAACTTTCAAACATCTTAACAAAAGAATATTATGTATATACCATCTTTTATATTTTATGAACGAAGGTTTTGAAACAAAGTAATCAGGTATTTGATGTATGATAATCAAATTAAATGCAATTATATTTAATTTTTAATATTTTAACCTGTTTCTCCTCATCTATAAATAATAGATCCAAATGTCTAGATATTGGTTTTCTGATGTTTCATTTAACCACATTTTCATACAAAAATACCTTTTTTTATATTGTGCGATACTATGAAAATAGCAATGACTCCTTAATATGATTTCACACCATTTTATTCCTTTTAAATAATCCCAATACTCCCATTAAAATTTGAAGCTCGTATCTTCTATATAGGTAGCTTTATGAGGTACCACTTTATATTTTATTATCGACGTATTTCAAAGAATTAATTAATAATTAAAAATAGATCAAAAACATTTAAAAAATTGTCCACAAATATTATTTGTATGCCTATGATATATATGTTTTCCTTTTTTTTGTTTTTGCATTGCATAGCTATTTCAATAGAAGATTGCATTTTAGAATGTCGGTTACACGGGTATGATAATGCTGAAGGAGTAAAATTACGTATATGTTATCTACTTCTGTGCTATTTAATTTATTTGACAAAATAATCTAAAAAAAGGGTCTAGAGAAATATATATCAGATAAAATAATGCATCTTAACATCTCATTAAGAGCTATATATTCTACAGAGAAGCAATAATACCGAATTTAAAATGACTATAATTTCAGCCAAAGTCCATGAAAAATTTCTTTAAAAGATAAGTGATTTCATCTATTGTGACATCTTAGACATTTGTTCCCTCCCATCAATTGCGTCTTCTTCTTCCTCCTCATTCTGAATACAAGGTTCGACGTCACCTCATTCAGCTGGTGACTGTGGATTCTGAAAACAGTGATGATGCAGCAAATGATCGTCTGATGTCTCAGTTGATGCTGAGCCTATCACCAGTTGCTCTGCTCTAGGAAGAATAAAAAATCAGGAATGCAGGTTTATTGGTCAGAAAACATGAAAAGGTTGTAATATTAAGATTATTATCCCAATCATTTATAACAACCGAAACACACAAGGTTGGAAACGTCTACAATGGCACATAAATGACCCAGCGTCAAAAACATCGAATTGGTTGTTAAACTATGTGCACTAAACTCAATATTTGTTTCGTTCCTTCACACCCAATATTTGTGAATATTTTGAATTATTTTCTCCCAATTTATCAAAAAAAATTGTTTTAAATAGTAATTAATTTCAGGTCATACCCACGAGACAAGTCTTCTACATTATATTTGGAAATGCAGTCTTCTTTTGCTGCACCTATAACTTCTGTTCCTCTAGTCGACTGTCTCTTCATCCTGGTCACCCGGAATCACAAATCCACATCACCTCCTCCACTTGGTGACTGTGACTTCTAAAGCTGATGATATTAAGCAATTGGGGTCTCTGCTGGAGCTGGGTCTATCACCAGCTGCTCTTATTCTGCCACCCCTTCTTAAATATGTTTCAGGTTACTTGGAAGCTCAAAGAGAAAGGAGGAAGTGTGACGGAAAAGACAAGAAGAAGACTCATATTTCTTAACTTATTATTTACTAATTATTCTTATTCTTATTAATGCTTATTATTTTCTGAAGTATTACTGTTTAGTAATATACTTGTAATATTTGAATTGTATTTGCTTATCCTGACCATTGGTTTTCCGTAGTTCCCAAAGGTGCTCAACGAATATTCTAGTTGCATTATTCCGCCTAGTATCATTATTCTAGTTGCATTTTTTCTTTTTTCCGTAAAGTTTAAATACCTAGCAATATGCAACTAGAACATTCGTTGAGAGTGAATACCAGGGTACAATATGCACAGTCCGCGGCATCCTCGGGCTTAAACATAGGTGCATGGGCCCTCAGTCCCACAAATATTATTTGCAATTTGTTTGTTTGTATATGAATATAAAAATCATGTCTAATAAATCCCTTTTGAATTAAATTGAAATTGACATTATTTACCGTATAAACGTTAATTAACTACAACACCTTCAAATCATAAACATACAAACACCCACCTGTTTAAGGTTACCGATGCATTCTATTTCACATTCAGCACAATTTCTCCATAACAACAACATTCTAAAGAAATTCCTCCGTGCCGTCGCATACACAACTGTAATCTTTCCACTCAGATGTGATACCCAGAGGATTAAGGGGCTTCTCAGTATTCAACTTACCCCCCCCCCCCCGACCCGCTCACCGTGCTGGACAGACCAACAATAACTCATCTACTAGACACATTCCCACAGATCTGAATTTTTTTGAAAGTAAAATTCCAAGCTTTTTTTTAAACTATATATAAAGTTCTAACGAAAATGAGTCCAAATACGCTTCATTTCCGAGAACTAAAATACACAACTAATTGAAATTAACATGAAAATGGTAGATGATATGACCGAGACAACGGTTGGAGAATTTACATGGTACAGTTTATCTAGCCTGCGAACCAACTAAATTAATTAATTTTCTGTTGTTTTGTTGAATTATATTTCTATTAATCACACATCGCGTACCTGATAATTAAAGAAATTACGGTTTCCAACTGAATGCTGATAAGACGTGAATTTCTTTTAAAGGTGTTTAAGAAATTTTTGAGGTGAAATTCTAGAAAACATTAATAATTGGTAAATTTAAAAATCATTGTCTAAAATGTATCTACGTAAAACTGAATTAATGATTACCGATATGAATTAAATAATACCGACCAAAATTTGAAGAAAATTAATTTTGATGTACCAAAAATATATAACTTTATTTGCCATCATAAGACATGTGACGAATGTGTATACATCATTCTGCTATTCGATAAGCGAGTCCGTACAAATTAGTGACGAACTTGTTATTTTTTCCACTTAAAACATTTCTTTCTTCTTCTCCTCCTGACTAGATAACGTGTTGATTTTATCCCAATATCTTATGCACCTCCGGACACACGTTCCGGACACGGTATAGGCTTTGGCCATAAAAGTTCTAAATTACATACTGTGCTTATCTGTTTAATGAGGAAAAACTCAAGTCAACGATATTAGTCCGGTCAAAGAAAACAAATTGGTAAATATATTTAATATTTTCCTTCTGTACTTTCTTAACATATCATAATGAATATAGAAAACCCAGATAAATATAAATATATTTGAAGATTCAATTATTCATATTATTCCAGGAAATCAGATAGACAGTGTCTTTCCTTTTGTCCGTAAAAAATTATAATCTAAATAGTGGTGAACTATACACATGAAATAACATCGGACTGCTCAGCCATTAATGAAAAACATGTTTAATAAAAATCGAAAGGTACGTCAATACTGTTCTTTCATGGTTTTTCTGCCTTATCATGGTTTTAAAGAAAGCACATATT
The DNA here is from genome assembly GCA_002313205.1 of Laupala kohalensis. Taxonomy (NCBI): domain Eukaryota; kingdom Metazoa; phylum Arthropoda; class Insecta; order Orthoptera; family Trigonidiidae; genus Laupala; species Laupala kohalensis. The sequence goes on from NNCF01130026.1 coordinate 16,142, forward strand.
TTGCTCTACTTCTGATGTATTCCACTGTTTTTTCAGTTGCTCTCCATTGAAATAGCATGTGGAGGGAAGAAGTTCCCTCTATATATTATTATAAAATTCTGTGATTATTCTATTGACCCGGAATACAGGTTTCACACGTAAAAGTGAGAGATCGAGTTTACGATGCTTACATTTGACGAGGTTAAATTTTTTATTAGTAATATCTATTTGAAATAACACCGTGAATGTGGGAAAGGGAATTAATGTATCCTGGACAACTCCGCAGATCTTATGTACCGAATAAAAATTCGATTTGTTCAATTTATCTAACATTGTACTTTATTTTTGTCAATATGAGAATAAAATATAGATGGTTGATACAGACATTCAGTAGTGACGATTGGAAATCTAAAGTGGGGGGGGGGGGAATATTGATAATTTTCATTAGCATGACATTTTCTGCATATTTCCACAAAGTATGATTTTAAAAAATGAAATAAATCAAAGGAAAGACAATAGGTAATTACCACATCAACGATGGTATAATTTTATTTACAATTCCAAGTTTAAGATGGTTAAAATGAAATTTTTATCTTTCCTTAAACAATGGTCGACACTGCAGACATTTAGCTTATTCTTCTTTCATTGGTTAGTCTAAAGCTAATATTAAGGATTGCTCATTTTTAATATAGGTTTAACAAAGTGCTTTATGTTTGTCGGCTCTGTTGTATTTCTACTAATAAAAATAAATTATTTGGAATATCTGTTGCATGAAAATCGGAAAAAGTGATCGACGAAGTCATTTGAAATTTCAAAGGACTCTTTTTAAGGGTAATTGAAATTAAAATACAAAGTATGGTTAATATTGATGAATTAAGAGTGCATAAAAGATTGAAAGTTGACTGCTAATCAGTAGATGCCAAAGAAATCTATGAATTAAAAAAAGAATCACGAAAATAGGATTAGTGGTTCACCAGTTTTCAGAGCAGTAAAAGTTTGCAGACAGACATATATTAAAGTGACTTCGTTTTATAATTATTAAAGATTTGCTCTAACCCTTGCATCAAGCAATTTCGTTTAATACCTGATGATCCGCATCAGCACTGGACTCGGAACAAACCGTTTCTGTCTTTCTCTGTATCACACAACAAGCATATATTTAAAAAAAATTCTTATTTTTGCACTAAAAAACACACGGTCACCATCCTTTTATGAAATATTTTATTCGCTATTTATAAAATAAGTATATGTATATGCTCATCTTAAAATAATTATACTTATAAATATATAGTAAAATAATTTCATCACATTCTATCACTAAATACTCAAGCAAATTTTCAGTTTTTATGATGAGATCTGCGACATCTTAAGAACACATTTAATCTTTACCACTTTTCAATTAACGAAATCTCAATATTTATTTCATACCATCTCAAATGTGAATATCTCTTAAAATTAGTTTATTTCATTTGAGCATTTTTTAGGAAGGAACTTTTTTAGTGAAGCTTAGAACTTGATTAGTTTTTTCGTTAAGGGGGAATCCAAAAATTCAAATTTAAATTTATTTTTGAACTACGTATCTCAATATATTTATATGTGCATCACCATTTTTTCCACATTTATATCAAGTTTTTTATATATCTTCTCAGAATAAAATCATTTCTTTATGTTTTGGCATGTTTTTGTAATTTCACGTGTCAGGAAGACTTACTGAAAAGTATCGACAGGTTCAAATACTTTAAGAAATTTTGAGTAATACATGTGTACATATTTGTACAGGAGCACGTAGCTCGATACAAAACTTTAATCTAAGTTATTGCCCTCCAATAAGAAAATGACGTTTGGGTTGAGGGTGCAGCCCACGCGAGCACCATATAAATAAATATGATATACATCATGATTGTCTTTTTATTTGAGAATAGGTCATAAATATAACAACTTCATACAGCCAACGTGTCGGAATATTTTAATATTCCTTCTTCAGAGATAGACAATACAATTTTCAATAATTAGTTCACATTAATTATTTCTCTCTATCACGGATCATGTTGGGTGAGGTCACTAGTAAGTCATGGAATGTTTTCCTGGTTAATGATATTGCGAGATCAGTTGTTGGATTGATGAGAGGGTAACAGGATTGTAGTAAATGTTGATAGTATAAAATAGCTTTATTTATGACCTATTAAATAAAAACCAATCACTTAGTATGAACAACGAGGTCTAAAATACAGGTAGTTTGAAACATGATATGGATCCAGTGGACATAGTACCGGTTGTCCGAAGAGGAAAAAGTTTGGGATTTCTTATCTCTCTCGCACATTGTCTTTAGTGGGGAATTTTGATTCCCCTCGCTGACTCTCGACTATTGCGCACAAGCAGATGCGCACAAAGAACATACCCCGATATGAGCGAGAGAAAGGGCGATACCAAACAGTATCTTCTGTCCCATATTATCACGGACAACCTACAGGAGAGGTCACTGAACGTATGACATATACTATAGGGAACACTAGCGCAATTTCTTTTTGAACAACTGTTGAAGTGTTAATGAATCTATTTGTAACGATCCTAAATAATTCCGAAATGTTAACAGTAAAACCTACCGTAGGAGCTCATATGTGAAAAAACTAAACAATTTTTGTGATCAAATAATTTCAATGAAAATGACATGTCATACAAGAGGTTATGCTATAATATGATGAGAGTATACATAAACGCGTAAGAACATAGTGTTATTATAAAGAAATAAATTCTTTCCCTTAAACATTATAAACCTTAATTCCTAAGTAAGGAATCTTACTGTCAATGTTTCTTTTGTTAAATACTGATCCTTAGAATTTTAATTGTCTCCCATGAGATTAATCTATGTTATACATTTATTTGCCCATTCTTTTGTGTACACTCCGTCTCTTTCTAAAAATGTCGTCCCAAAGATGTGATCATTTTTTCAGATTTAAAAGTTCGAATTCCTTTTTTTCCCTTTCATCATATTCACTGGAGAAGTTTCTACATCACATTCACGTGTGAATAAAGACGTTATGCATATGTTTCTACCATGTACCCTACACGTGGAGAAGATATGTGACATATTTCGGTCAGGTGAAAATGGCGACGAGCCGGGAATCGAACCCCGTACTCTGTTTTATTCGCAAGGGTGTTAACCACTACACCATCCGTTCGCCTTCCACAACAACACACCATTTCCACCCAGCCCTTTATATTATTAAAGTAAGCAACAAAAACGCTCCAAATTACTCCCAACAATCAGAACATACGGGAACCATCAATTTAACATCACATGAGAAAGATCACATTAACATGCTTTTGAAACATTGTATCTGTAAGATTAGATACTGCTGCTCTTTTTTGAATTAAGAAAATTTTACACACATCTCGAGTATGTTTCTTTCCATTCGAAAGATAACTGAAGTGTCCTCACGTGTTATTAGAAAGTCTAGAAAAAGTAACTGTTCATTATTCTCAATTTCTAAAATGAATTAATATCTTCGATGTTAACTATTGAACACTTTGAGAATGATTTGAATAGTGTTTTCTGGTATGATGCAAAATATGACATCAACAAACCAAGGGAATGCAAAACATATAAACAAAGTTAGAAAGAAACCTTAATTTTCAAATCTATTATTTTTATGATTGCCATTTACAGCCTATTGTAATAAGATCAATTAACTTTCTTCTTGGGGATTAAGGGCTCGTTAAGATCTATTAATGAGCTAGGTGAAAAGGTAGTATTATCTGTTTCGTGTTTTACATGGAGAATTTTATATTTGAGTCAGTGTCATTAGAGCTCTTAAGATCAATTAATGAGCTAGGTGAAAAGTGGTATTTATCTGTTCCGTGTTAAACAGGAAAAATTATATATTCGGGTGTCGGGAAAGATTTTTTATTGCTTCGCAGGCCTCAGCACGTAGGCTTGCTTCGCAATAAGATCTCTTCCTCTCCAAAATAAATACTCAGAGGTTCGAATAGAACAAGGTTTATTATGTAATCTGGTTGTCGTAATGTAAACAAAGAATAACACCAGACGACGAACGACAGGCGTTGAAAGTTCAGTGTGAAATTTGTGCCTCGTTTGTTTAACTCACGACTCCAGGTACGTCGGTGGTCGAAGGTAAGGAGTTTCTTTCTTCGTCGCTACATGGCACCGCTGGTGATGTCCAGTTGCAGCTTAGTCGACGAAGTGCAATATTCGGGTGCGTGACGGCGCCTCTGGTCGGAGTTATCTTCGTGCTCACAGGATGCTATGCCGTATCTTCGTGTCCCGGAGCGGGTTCTAGGGTTGGCCGCGAGGTGGCGCTTCGTGATGATGCTTTTCCGATGTCTAGGTGGTTGAAATTATTCAGTCGCAGATTTCGAAGATAGAATTTCTTCAGTACTTGATGTGTGAAATCGTTCTGTCACAAGTTTCAACTTAGAGTTATTCCTGCGCTCGGAAAATAATTCAGTCACAGATTTTGGAGATAGAATTTGTCCAGTGCTCGGCGTGTGAAATCGCTCTGTTACGAATTTCAACTTAGAAATTATTTATGAGGAGCTGAACTTCTTGTGAGAGGTAATCGGATATCGATGTGAACTCCTCAAGAGTTTTCAGCCGAATGAATTCTTCGTCGCCTGTAGCTATAAGCAAAACAATGACAAACGACGAGCGTGACGACGTAACACTAGAGCGAGGCTCGTCTATTGAGAGATAAACGAGGTGCGTCCTCGTTGCACACGGCACGCGCGTGTATCAAGGAGTCTTCCACTATTTACAATCGTAGGATTCTTTGGCGTCGTATGTTGAGACACTCTTGTGCAAAGAGTGATATCGCCTTGGAAACTAGCAAACAACATGGCTATCGTGTAACTTTCGTGTGTCGGTCACATGGGGGAGTTTCATCATACGTATTTAGGTATGTATTTCTATGTATATGTAGGAATGTGTTCCTACACGGGTTTTCCCCACAGAAGAGGATCGCGTGTTCCGTAGTAAACATCGTGGTATATAGTTGTAACATCACACCTCAACCCTGATGTGATGTATTTATTCTTTTGGTAGAAGCGGGATCCACATACATACCAAAATCCCTATGGTAGTTTTTTTCGCTGCCACCAGCTCGGTTTCCCGAGCAACCAAACTCACGTGTAATAATAATAAATAAGGATTTATTACAAATTTCATGAAATCTGAATTGTTT
>NNCF01130026.1:24347-38809 GCA_002313205.1 Laupala kohalensis
AAGAACTAAAATTCGACGCAGTTATACTACATAGAGTATGTATGAAATGTAAAATATATCTTTCATAGTTATTTTCTTCAAATTTTGGTTTCCCTCTAAAACATATAGAATTTTTTAAATTTGTAATAAAGTAGTTTTATCCTTTACTTATGGATTTTCGAATTCATATTATGTATGTATTTTTAACTTTTAACCTTCAAGAACCTCAAATAATCATATAAAGTATCTACATACTGCCTAGCATATGCTGGTTTAAAAGTTATTATCAGATACGCAACAGGTCATTATTTGTTTCGTCTGTTAGAAGAGAAAAAGAACTGGGAATTGTGCCACTGCGTTTTTTCAACTCAGTCTCATTTGTACTCAAGTTCCTGCACTAAGGTGAACCTTTCAGTATTGGTCCATGGAACTCATCTTTAAGAAGGTATTGCGTTCAAAATTTACGTGATAAATATATCACGCAGAAAACAATAGCGACAACCTTGCCTTCCTCCATCCGACAACACTTGGATTACATCCATTTTCTCGTTTAAGAAACTATTTCTTTCACTAAACTCGTACATTTGTAATTTTTTTCAGGTACGACTTTTCATCCTGTTTCCTTGAGAACGACTTAAGTGATTAGAAATGTATCTCTCTGGCTACTAATATTATTAATATACTCATGATATTATTAATATGCTCAGGACGTTACATGATTTTCCATTTTTAGTTCTCTTTTGCGTCGCTAATTTTATAAATATTAAAATACTTTTTTCATTCTTTTTCCTCATCAGACTATTGTAATAAGAATACGAAAAATTCATTACTATACCCACTTTACATAAAGCCCATACTACAATATATAAAAATACAAAAAAAATATCTCATTCATAATAATATATCTCACAAACTCTTAAATATTTCTTTCAGTGTATCAACAAAAACGAAACAAAACGACTAAAAGAAAGACTCAGCTTCAGAGATATCATTGGTAACGTGATTGGAAACACTCTCTTCATTTACTGCATCTTAGACATCTGTTCCTCACAACATCTCATCCCTCCTCATTTAGAATCACAGATTCCACATCATCTCAATCAGTTGATGACTGAGGTTTCTCAAACTGATGATATTCATCCTTCGTCACCTCTGCTGGTGCTAGGACAATCGCCGGAAGCTCTGAATCCCTTCAGAGCTGCACCAAGTACACCAACGTTCATAGGCACGGAGCTTCTTCGTCTTGGTGCTGCATTGACACCTAGTCCCACGTATGGAACACGTGCTGGTACTGCATCTCTTGTGCTGTTTCTATTAGGTGTTAAGGATCAGAGTGTACATGAAGTAAAAGGAATTGTCCAAATGATAAGAGGAGCTACGAGCATCTTCTCTATGGTCAGCGAACACTCGGCTCTTGGTTGTGGGACGTAACCAAATCAAAACCATTGAAGAGCTTTTCTCATCATTAACTCCCATTTTGATATCCTCAGCTGTTTGGGAATGGAATATTATAAATTTCAATCGTGTCACTTTGAACTACACTTCTGCTTCGAAGAAAGTACAATATGTGTGTTGGCCATACTGTAAGACATTACGAGATCCTGAGAAGAAACCCATCAGCGATATTGGTGACACTGCAATTACAAATGTATTGGTCCAACACATTCCTCATATGCGTAATGGTAAATATGTAGACTACAGGCCAAGGGGTTTTGGAAGTCGCCTTGATAATGGATCTTACACTGGAGATCTCGCTGACATGAAAGATGGTTTGACTGTGATGTTGGGAACTGGCATTCTATATGTTCCTTCTTGGGAACATATTGTAAAATTCGTATATCCTCATCAAAATGATAACATGTGTATTGAAGTTAGAAGAGCTCCTCCACTGTCCTTTATGGAACTTGTTATTAATATATTCTCAAAATAATTATACATTCTTTGTTCCATTTCTATCAAGCTATTTTCTTTTTTGATCTACCTGGGTGGTGACAACACAAAAAATTCATTGATTTATTTTGTATACATTTTTTAAAAGCACTCGAATGTTTGTTAACTGGGAACTTTCCTATAAAAGACACTAGATTCAAATACTTATGGGTAACGTTATCAATTTGTTGTTATATTATAGCAAGTGTATTCATGGGAAACATGGCTAGTCAATTATATGTTGTGGAATATCATCGCGAAGTTCAAACACTGAGAGAAGTAATGGAATTTGTATATGAAATTGAAATTTTCTTTCCTTACACCAACACATTTTGTAGTGAAACGTTTCCAGATATTGGTCATGATATGAATAATAAATGTGAACCTCTTTATAACGAAGTAGACATTCTCGAAGCGCCAAAGAAAATTGTTCGCTGAGAAAAGTTTGGTCCAGTAACAGAGAGTTCTTACACTGAACTTCACACAAGATAACCAATATTTCAAGAAAATGGAAGAAAGACCATTTACTTATTTTCACAGTGTGTTCTACAGCCATCCTAAACGTCTTTTGTCTTAAAGAAAGGCATGCCATATTCTTTAAAGATAAACAAAGTCATTCAAGAAATATTAGAATCAGGAATCCGTCAAAAACTTGGTAGAGATAGCAAAGATTATTATGTTATAGGAAGTGGTGAGACATTCCAGCATTCTGAGGGCAAAAGTATTGCTATAAGAACTTTATTAATTAGTGACTTTAATTGTGCTTTTTTATTTTGGTTTATAACTCTCGCGTTCTGTCTTTTAATTTTCATTATTGAATTGTTAAAATATAATGTGCACAAATGTTATTTGTATGTTTAAAACAATAAATAAATTTATTGTCAAAAAAGCAACACAAACTGCGAATAATCACGTAAAGTGAAATACAGTAATTTAATGTACGAGTGTAAGTTATTAGTGTTTACTCACTTTGAACTTTCCAATGAAAAAAGTATTTATATTTATTAAATTGTGCAAATTAACTATAATTTTACGACAAGGAGCTTGGTGAGACGCATCAAAATTAGACGGCTCCAAATCATACCTTGGAAAGGAGGATTCGGAGGGGTTAGGGGTTCAATTCCAGCATTTATTTTTCCTGAGTTGTCTCTGGGACCCAACTCATCCTAGCCAGTCTCTTTCTATTGAACGTCTCTTTAAAATCCTGAAATTGTGTTTTATTACAAGTGAGAATATAGCAATGGATAATTTATTTAACAATACTCGATTTGTCAAGAATGCAATATCTGATGAGCAAGAGTAAATAAGTCTATTTTTCCGCACACATATCAATACTTAGTATCTAAATATTATGACCCTTTGCACGTAGAAATAAAAAATAATGCCGTCTTGTTTTAAATTGTACTAAAACTAACTACTGTTTTTAGCAATACAAGATAATAATTTCTGCAATAGAATTGTCATTTGAATCGACTAATAGGGACATTTCAACATTCTAGTGTATAAATGTAGGTTATTCACTAACCACATGCCTTTTTACTTACACATATATCTAATGCCTTTTGTTTATACAATTGAACACAGAAAACAGAGAGGGAGATGTATTGTCATTTTTAAACGCTAGACTCACAGAAATTTTTATGTTTTGTGTATTTCCTTTAATTGTTTTTTGTATTAGAAACTGTTTTAATTGTATTGTAACGAGAATTTCAACTGTAAATATGACATCTGAATTATAAGATGTAGTGATATCCCTTACGAGTCAAAATAATCACATTTCACTGTAATTTATGCCTTTAATCGGTATTTCGAATAATACTTTGTGAGACTATAAAAACAAAAATGTCTTGAATATTTTCATATCTGCGTTGATAAATGATTCCTGAAATCAGGTCTTGTGATTCGGATAGTGGCAGTGGTAAAAGGCGGATTACTGTATTTACTTGGGAAAAGAATTTCTTTAAAACTGAACATTTGTGCTTACAATAAACTCCGATGTCGCTATGTTTAGCTTCTGCAATATCACCACAATTTCATCAATCTCGACCTCAACTACAGAAACGTCCCCGGTGTAAAAATTAGTTCAGTTACTTTGTAAGTTTTAATTGTGGATAGAATTTGAAATAAAGAGGTTTTATGTATGTTAAAGAGCATTGTTGTTTTCTTTATCATTAATAATATAGGGTACGCCACATTTTAAGGCGGGAGGGGGCAAACCCAGAATATAAATTTGTACACTCAGAATTATTTTTTTTTGTAAAAATATCATCTCATCTCTGCAATAAGTGAGCATTCACGTGACTCAAACGCCCATCGAAGGCTCTACAGCCCGTGAAGTTACGCACTTTCAACAAACGCTATAGCAGATGGTAATTTCACAAAATGCTCAAGAGGGCGATATCGCATTTTACACTTCATTTTTAATAAAATATTTCGAATCAAAGACATTTCTGATAGATTCGCATGTTTATTCATTGGCATAATATGTGATTTACTCCAGGAAAACTTGAATGACATTGAATGTCAATTATTTTCTATTATTTTGGGTTTTTCAATTTTCAAGAACGGGGGACAAAAGTCCCCCCCCCCATTGTTATGTCCATGGACACAACAAAATCTCATGAAAGTATTTTATCTATTGATGCTTTATAACAAATGCGCAGAAAGTAGGAACTTATTATTGTTTGGTTATAGCAAGTCGAAATGAAAAAAAGGGTTTTTACATTACTGATGGTGTGGGAATGGAATTCCTTATACGCCTCTAATATAATACACAGGATGAATAATAATAAAGGATATAAAATTCTGTGTGATTCCTGACAGGAAAAGGAACGAAGAAAAATCATAGCAATTTGTGTCCGAAATGGACATTTAGTCCGCAATATAACTATTAAGACTAGTGCATTATACGGTAATCAATAATTAATTTAGTGTTGAATTATTTCATTACCAACGTAGATAGCACCGATGAAAAACATTCATCTGTGTCAGTCAGATGGTAGGATTTAATGAAGGTCCGTTATTCATTCCAGGAGGCAGCCGAGTTGGTTTTAGTCTATTTTCAAGCACGTTCTAACTCACAGTTAATAATATCCACTGCGAATCAGAATAAACAACATACTCCCTGACTCATATCGACTTTACCAGATTTTGGCTTCATTTCAATTTCTTTTTATTTATACGAGCACTATACGATCCTGTCCGGTTTCATCCGTGAGTTTTTGTTGATGTGGTACAGGTTACCTCATCGGTGTTCTTGGCCACACTCGTACGTCTCGCCCGAGGGAAAAGGGGTCAACCCCCCGGTCCGACAGCATGCTGTTGCTAAGGGGGAGGGGCCTCTTCAGGTAACGCTAGGAAATGGAGGCTCACAGAGGTACAAAAGAAGTTGGAGATTGGAAGGTCATGAAAGGCCCAACGAAGCACGTACAGTATTCTTTCGTTTTATTTTGGCGTTGATAGAAATAGCGTGTTTACATACAAAAAGTTAGTAATATCTAAATTAGTTCGTGATTCTTACTTAGTTCGTGATATCTTAATAAGTTTGTTAGCGAAAACTCGGAAAAACAGATTTCAATCTAATTCATTCCTACTAAATTTTGAAATATGCTATTTTCTATCAATCAACATCCCATCAAAATTTGTAGTTCTGTTAAACAAGTTCTGCGTTAGTCAGCGTTAGCAGGGCAACGCACCAAATATTTTCGTACCCTTTCACCAGTTTAAAATTAAACAATTGAAAATTTAAGAATACAACTTTAGATATTTCATTTAACAATCTTTAAGCTATATTCAAAACCAAGATGATAACAGACTGCGGTGGTCTAGTGGTAACGTTTTCGCTTCCGCGATCCCACTGAGCGGTAGAGCGTGGGTTCAAACCCTGCTCGGTCGAAAAAGGTGAGGTTTTCAGCTGGGGTTTCATTCACCTACTCCAGACAAATGTCAGTTCGGTACCACTAGTTCTCCTTCCCAATTTCGTCTTTCCAAGTCACGGTTAGGTGGAAGAGCAAGTCTCATGGCCTGAACCTCGCCAAAAGACATAAAAATAAAATAAATCAGTTAATATGAGGAGAAAAACGAAAGAAGTAATCGCATGCAACACACTCTACAAAACCTGTCTACTCATTTTAGAATATTTTAACTACTTTACTTACGTTTTAATACAAATATATATTTTTACAAAGGACAATCACCAACGTTGATATGTTTATAATAACAAATTATTAATATTATGATAAAGAATTTACAGTGTATGTAATATGATAATAGATCTGTGTTTTAACAAAATAAATTATGAAGTTACACATTATTATTCAACTTAATACGAAACTTTTTTACTAAAAAACGTTTGAATTTAGATGGTTATTATATTGTTGCTTTGGTAAAAGATAAAGAAACATAATTGTGATATAGGATGTGTTTTATCACTCTTAAAAATTAACTGTTTTCAGATTTATTATTGGAAAAGGAGAGCTTTTTCTGAGAGAGAATTAAGTTAATTTATTTTTGACAATTAACAACGACCTGTACACAAATCTTAAGCATTATTTTTTGGACATAATAAAACAAATGTTTTTTTTAATATATCAAACTAATATAAACTTATCACATTATTTTACTCCCACAAGAGGTGAAATAACCTATGTGTAATTTCTTCTGGAAGTTAAAAAATTTGTTGTTAAAATAAGCCTATAGTTTTGATATAAAAACNGCATTACATGATAAAGCACCACAATTACCAAGCTTATCGCATTATTTTTACTCTCACAAGAGGTGAAATAACCTATGTGTAATTTCTTCTGGAAGTTAAAAAATTTGTTGTTAAAATAAGCCTATAGTTTTGATATAAAAACAAAAAGAATTTGTGTAATTGAATCATAACGCATTATGACTTTAAAAAACATGAGCTTTTTCAGTGCCTCTTGTATAGTTAAAGTCAACTATTAAGTCGTTTTTCCTCTTTTTAAAATTGTATTTGTAATCACGCAGTCAAATCTTCCGTATTAGTTGAAGGAGTTGTAGATCTTCCGTTATTTTTCTTTCCTCGCCCGTTTCTTTCCGAATTACCGCGTTTCCGATATCTTTCAGGTGTTTCAGTTTCTCCTTCTTCAGTCGGGGGTTTGTCTTTGCCTCGACAAGCTTCTTTCTCTCCTTCACCTTGTTCCACAATCAAAGGATCGTCATCTCCTTTCTGAAGAACCAAACTCTCCAATTCCTTCAACGTCTCCGCTGAATTGATTTCATTGTAGAGACCAGCAGCTGCAGTCGATTCCTCGGAATCAGAGTCCTCCGAAGAGTCGAATCCGCTTTCTTCGCTGCTATTGGTTGGGTTGTTCTTGTCTGGCGAAGGCGATGTGGAGTCAGGGACTTCTGCAGTCACTTGTCTTCGTGTACGAATCTCCATCCCCGCCACTTGGAGCACCACCATAGCCAACAACTGCTTTCGTCATGGAACATACAGAACGCTCTATCAAAAGGAAATCATGGCAAAATAATAACTTGGTAGCTCAGAAAGTATATTATTTACATTCATGTCATCGAAACTATGGTATGTTTTTATTCAAAATATAGCGCAAATAACGAAAGGAATCGGTCAAATCTCATGGCTGAGAGAGATATAAATATAAATTTATTGTCAAAAAAGCAGCACAAACTGCGTATGACCACGTGGAGGACAATTAATAAATTAGGACAATAAACTAAGTTTAATATAGATATAAGTAACAATGCAAAAAATATGTAAGATTAAGCTAGGAGGAAGTTGGGGGGCAGTAAATATAGCACCAATATGTGAAGCATTTTATTTTGAAACGGAACAATAGACGTTATCGTAAATGAATCAAGCTTCACAAGTTATTTGATCCCTTCTTTGGAATAATATCCATAGTGTACGAAATCCGCGGAAAACATAAAACACTCTCAGAAATTTGCAATACATCAAGGTTTTCATTGAGCTGTGCGTTTTGTCATGAAAGAAAGGAACATATAATTGTGGTTAACACATTTAACATTCAATAATATGGGTATCTATTAGAAGAGGTTTTGCGTAGCAAATAAACGCTGCATAGATCAGAAAAGAACAACCCAAACGTTGTTTGCAAAACGGAATGGAGTAATGTTAGTAAAATTAATCATCATAAAATTTCTGCGACATTATGTATTAATATGTGTGTTCCTTTTCTGCGAAACCACATGGAGAAAATTACGCAAATGAAGTTACGTACAATTTTGACATTTCTTATTATTTCTTCTTAAACTTTTTCCTTTCCGAGATAACCACCTTAAAAAATTACATTTAAGAAGCTACTTAACTCGTTTATTAGACAAGGGTGTTACTTGACTACTTGAGGTCTAACAAATGACAGCTCTAACGCGTCTAGCCACGTTGGCCATGGACAATATTCGTGGATACGTAACGCTCCATTGTGAGTTATTATATAATATTCTAAACTGTTCTGACGTCCTATTTACATTGTGAAGTTAATGATACTTACACTAATATGCTAATAACACTGGACTGAAAGTACTTCAAAGAAATAAAGAAAACTTGTGGGACAAAAGCCATACTTTACTTTACTTTCAAGCTTTCTTTCCCTTAAATGAGCTGTAATTTATACCGAACTAAATTGTATTCTACGTTCATATTTCTTTTTTTATGTATTAAAGAATAGAACTCCGGATGTAGTACTTGGAGGGTGGATCGAGTAGTCTCCCAATGCTGTTTGCCGCTCCCAAGCNAGGACAAAAGCCATACTTTACTTTACTTTCAAGCTTTCTTTCCCTTAAATGAGCTGTAATTTATACCGAACTATATTGTATTCTACGTTCATATTTCTTTTTTATGTATTAAAGAATAGAACTCCGGATGTAGTACTTGGAGGGTGGATCGAGTAGTCTCCCAATGCTGTTTGCCGCTCCCAAGCCCGGATGAAGGAGGAAGGTTATGGCGTTAGGTCCCCTGTGAAAAAGTCTACTGCTAAAAATCCCAACAATCTGCCTCGGAAAAGTGTCAAGGACAGACGACGAATCATGCTAAGAAATAAGGTTATGAAAATTGGTACTTGGAATGTTCTTACCCTACTGCAACCAGGAAAAATCAATGAATTGGCCCAACAGGTTGACAAATAAACTAGATATTGTAGCATTGCAGGAAATAAGATAAAAGGAAAATTGAGTTATTAATAAGAAAGAATTTACTCTGTATAACAGTGGCACAAAAAAACACATCAGGTCAAGCGGGTACAGGTTTGTTTGATAAAAACATCTGCAAAAACATGTCATCAGTTTTGTTCCTCGTAATGAAAGAATGGGTAAATTACGTGTTAAAGGAAAATATAATAACATATCATTAATCAGTGTATATACCCCCACGGAAGAGAAAAAAATAGAATATAAAGAGGAGTTTTATGAAGATCTGCAGCAGGTACTAGAAAATGTTCCCGGATGTGACAATATTTTAATTCTATGAGATCTGAACGCGCAATTAGGGAAGAAGAAGATCTATAGCAAAGTAACTGACAGGTACACTTTGCCTGAGATATCAAACAGCAATGGAGAACTCCTATGTGGATTTGCATTAAAACATAACTTCACAATAATGAGCACAAAATTCCAGCATAAGAGAATTCACCTAGGAGCATGGAATGCTGCCGGACAAACAGTGGTGAACCAAATTGATGAACAGCACCAAAATAGACCTCATAAGTGATGTAAGAGCACTACGAGGCCCAAATATTGATTCAGATCACTATTTAGTTCACCTAAGTCTTCCTGTGGTATATAAGAAGAAAATACTGTATGTAAGCAATTGGAATAAAGCCAGCTTGTCTAATTTGCTTGCCCCGCAAATATCAAGGTATATCGCTCAGAACTCTACAGGAAACTTAAAAATCTCCCTGTTGTAGAAGATGTAAATGAAGAATGGAATAACATTCAAAAAACAGTTAATGATGTTGTTATTAAAACAATTGAGAACCAAAAACGTGTTAGGAGTGAATGATGCGACAATGAATGCAGACAAATAATACAGGAGAAAAATGAGACAAGATATAGATACATACAAGCTAAAACTAGAGTTAGCTATGAGTTGTACAAACATAAAAGACTGCAGGCCAACAAAATATGTAAAGCAAATCAGAGAGATTGGATTAATAATAAAATCAACCAAGTGAAAGAGAGCTAGAGAACAAGAGACAAGGAAGTTTTTTAAGGAAGTCAAGAAACTGCAAAAGAAAAAATCAAGTGTGCCTACCCTATGTAAGGACAAAGAAGGAAATATTATATTTCAAAAATCTGCAGTACTATAATAGTGGAAAGATTATTTTAAAAATAATATAAACATATCTGCAGATACACAAGATGTTTCACCCCACTTCCCAGAAGGATTATTAGAACTAGAGCATGAACTGGAACCTTTCTCATATAACGAAGTATGTTATATAATTCGGAGTTTAAAATGTAGTAAAGCAGCCGGTTCAGACAATATTCTCCCAGAGCTCATAAAAAGCGGAGGCAGAACACTTGGTCAAAGATTATATGGATTAATTCTAAATGTATGAGAAAAGGAAAAATACCAACTAAATGGAATGAAGGGATTATGTGCCCAATGTTTAAAAAAGGTGATAGGCTGGACTGTGAAAACTATAGGCCAATCACTCTGTTGAACATATTCACAATGATTGCAAAAATCTTGTAGGCTAAGAGGCGTACCGACATTATTGAATGTCAACATGAGACCCAGACAGGATTTAGACCAAATAAATTAACAATAGATAACATTTTATTGATCAGGCAATTTCTTAAAAAATGCTATGAATATAGCATTGACCTCTACAATATTTTTGTGGACTATACAAGAGCCTTTGACTCAATTAAAAGAGATAAAATATTTAATTGCTTATATCTAAATAAAGTTCCACATAAGTTTGTATGACTAATTATGCTAACATTAACAAATAATAAAGTAAGAGTAAAAACTAATAATGAGCTCAGTGACCAGTTTGATGTGTTATCTGGTGTCAAGCAAGGGGATCCTCTATCTGCAACCGTCTTTAACATAGTAATAGACACAGTCTTGAAACAAATGGAGGCAAGAGGGAATATTTCTACGCGTTTAAAGCAAATCATGGCATACGCTGATGATGTGTTAATAACCGCAAGGACCAAACAGTCATTAACAGAAACTTACAGTCAGTTCAATTTATTATCTGCACCTCTCGGCCTTGTAGTAAATGAAAAGAAAATGAAATTTCTGCAATGCTCCCGCAAAGCCAAAAGGACTGAAAATCTCCTCAACACTCAAATGGAAGCAGTTAACTCATTCAAATTTCTTGGATCCATAGTTA
This sequence comes from Laupala kohalensis, assembly GCA_002313205.1. Classification (NCBI taxonomy): domain Eukaryota; kingdom Metazoa; phylum Arthropoda; class Insecta; order Orthoptera; family Trigonidiidae; genus Laupala; species Laupala kohalensis. The sequence continues at coordinate 35,603 of NNCF01130026.1, forward strand.
ATGGTAAAAATGAGATTGACGAGGAAATAAAAGAAAGAATCACTCTGGACAATGACGCATATTTTGCGAATACAACACTATTTAAGAGCAAACTAGTAACCAAAACCATGAAATTAAAACTATATTGGACAATCGTAAGGCCAATGGTAACATATGGTAGTGAAACATGGGTGTTAAAAGATGCAAATAAGGAAAACCTTGCAGTGTTTGAAAGGAAAATACTCAGGATGATATTTGGTCCTACAGAAGAAGAAAGTGGTTTTTAGAATTAAAACAAATGCAGAATTAAACAAACTAATACATAATAGAAATATAATAAATCGCATTAAATCTCAAAGATTGAGCTGGTTTGGTCATCTCTGTAGAATGGGGGAACAAAGAACTGTTAAGAAGGTATGGGAATGGAAACCATTAGGTGTTAGAACTCAAGGTAGACCGGAGAAGAAATGGTCTGATGACGTCTACAATGATTTACGTAGAATGAAAGTGGATTGGAGAAAGAAGGTCAAAGATAGGAAGAGGTGGAAGCAGATTGTCGAGAAGGCCAAAACTCTCCCATCAGAGTTGTAGAGCCTGGAGAAGAAGAAGAATATAGAGTTGTTCGAATTTTTTAAACGAAATAATAATAATACTAATAATAAATTGCGATATTACAAAAATTTAGGAGTCAATATTTTTCATGAGTATCATCGCAACTGGAAGAGATATTAAAAACGCTTTCTTTTACTTTTGAGCGAAGGTGATAACTGTTTTTTCCATCGTAAAATATATTAGATGGAGTATTGGGACATATGATAACTGTCGTATTAACTGAACAGAAGTACAGGTTTGAATGGCCAAGCTAAAGTTGGTTATGGTTGGGAGAGTAGTGGTGTGATTCACATCACTTTTCCTTCCACCACTGAGGATATTGCCTGTTGTCATTGTTAAGATGTATAAAAATAAACTTGATGTTACGGTGGATACTTTAAGTGACTCTGAGTTACGGTAGAAACTTTAAGTTTATCTTCTTAAACTTATTACACCTTTGACGGAAGAGTGGCGTATACAAATTGAGCCCTCTGGATAACATCTATTAAATAATTTTTTATCACTATTATTTAACACAAGTAAATTTATTACTACACAGTTATGAATTCAACTACTGAAAATATTACTTTCATGATTTCGTAAAACACTTGATTTCCAAAACTGGCATTACATTGAGTTACACCACTACCCCTTTCACCGCATCATGTGAAAGATATAAAATAAAAATTCAATTGTACAAAAGAATGAAAACTCACCAAAATGACTGTTGCTTTCAGTAATGCACTCATGATGATCAGTAGTGAAATGGCAACGAATCGTTAGTCCGTCATGGAACTTATATCAGCACACCCACGAGGAAATAGAGGTCGGAAGTTGGCGTCGAATCAGAAGGTGTATATCCGGTTTCCTCGTCACATTGCGATTCCTCATACGCTCAACAGCAAAAAATGCTGATTACTCCTCAGATCCAATACGGTAGAAAGAGGTATTTCCCCGCCAACGATTGGGTACACATTTTTTCCTTTGGTTGTATCTGACGTAATGAACTCTATCGAGTGAATATTTCATTTTGTGATCGCTATTCACTAATTCTTAATGTAATTCAATTTCAATTTATTTTCACCTTACTTTATATTCAACAACAGTACATTAATACACATTTTTATTTTGTCTTGTCTTCATCTTAATACCGCTGGTGCATTTCCACCAGAAGCTAATAATATTATCTAATACTAACAATAGATCTAACAGGTTTAACTACGTCAATCTGCCACTAGAGAGCTCTATTCTCTCCCAGACATTTCGTGATAATAAATATATATACTTACTTATTCATTACATGGAAAATCGTCACATAAATTGTCAATTTTCTCATTTTAATGTAACATAGAATCAATTCTTTTATTTGTATCAAATTCTTTAATTTGCACACGAACAATTCAATAATAATGTATTTGCGCGGGTGTGTTTTCCCTCGAGTTAACATGGGAAGACCCCGTATCCATTGGCTCAAGTTTCACTCTCTTTTCAGACTTCGTCGAGTAAACATCAGGCCATAACTGAGTNTTTGCACACGAACAATTCAATAATAATGTATTTGCCCCGGGAGTGTTTTCCCTCGAGTTAACATGGGAAGACCCCGTATCCATTGGCTCAAGTTTCACTCTCTTTTCAGACTTCGTCGAGTAAACATCAGGCCATAACTGAGTCCGTCATGAACATTTTGTGAAGCGTGTTAAAACTATACATTTCCTTCGACCATGTGATGCGACCATCTGGAATTGTCGTGAATATGGTTTTATTGGGATCATGGAAACAGTGTGATCATAAAAACTTTAAATACTATTGATGGATCCACACACGGTCGCTGTCTACCGCATCTTCCAACAGTCTAGGACGCTGTGTGCCAACTGAGCGTCGGCAAACGCTACAAGAACGTAACTATGAGCTCACATACCTTTCACTCGCCAGTGAAAATCTAACGAACAATGTGATCTTTCATGATCAAATTAACCTGCCTTCATTGACGAATTCAATAACATTTAACTGAACCTTGTTGTACATAATCATGAATGCTTTATCTTTAAATTAATGCTAACTGCTTAGTTGTAAGTTTTAGTATTAGATATTTTACGTGTATGTTCATTGATTTATTATGTGTTTCGGTTAGATTAGGAAACGTGTTTTTGGGTAATTTCTTGTAAAACAATATTTGTATGTCCATTGATTTATTTTCTGTTTTGATATAAAATCATGGTAATCCATGTGGTCCTTCAATTACAAAAATCTTTCAATTATTAAAATCAAGATACCATCCACTCCCACAGCTTCCAGAGTGCTTNAACCGCCTCTAAGGTTATATATCGTGGCCAATTCTTTCTTTATTCATCTGCTTACTTATTTAATCTGTTGCGTCTCCAACTAATTATATCCCTTCATCAAACTCTTTAAATAGTAAAAAATTATGAAGTCTCCGTTATTTCATCACATCTCTAGAATCCAGCATGTCTACTTTGCGTTATTCCACTAGAAATATCTCGTTTCTTCTGATAGCCTGTATATTGAACTCATGCAATCAGAGGTGGAGTTAGGCATAGGTAATATTACCTAGGAGCGCAAAATTTTGGGAGTGCCAAAAGAATGTATCGAAACATTTGAAAAAAAAAAGTTTTTTTT